>PPHD01002314.1:5315-36585 GCA_002909625.1 Bambusicola thoracicus | reverse complement strand
TATCTTTAGGACCTTCGGTACCGACTTGCCCCGCGCGCTGTTGGCCCTGCGCTCGGCCCTGGCTGGGCAGCACCCCCAGTTCCCTGCCCTGCGGGACCTGGCGGTGAGTGCGTCCCCACGTGCCGGTGGGGAGGTCTGCTGGCAGGGTGGCTGAGCTGGGCACGGAGCGGCCTCTACGGCACAACAGGACCTGTGCCCACAGCAGGTCACAGCAGGAGGCAGGGCGGGAGCGCTGGTAGCAATAGTCGTAGAATCGTAGAGTCAATGAGATTGGAATAGACCATTAAGATTATCTAGTCCAACCATCGGCAACCACCGAGGCACTGAGAGGATGGAAGGGTGTAGCTAGATGGTCTCTATTTCTATTCCCCGGGACACGGGAAGCTTTTTGGGTTGTGTGGGTTCCACATCTCCTATTTTCCCTAGCGCTGTCCTCCCACGCTGTCATGGGAAGTTACCACCCTGCTGTTTGTTGTCTGTTAGCATGCAGTAAACAATCTGCTTGCTTTGGAAATCTCTCATCTCCTGCTTTCAATAACACTGCAGCTCCCCGTGGTCCTCACTCCTGGCCAAATACGCTGCAGTAAGCGAGAGGTTGTGCTGAAACGAGGAGCGGAACGGCTCACCACCAGGGAGGACGGAAGAAAGCTGTACGATTACTTCAGCTCTTTGGAGGGCATTGGAGGCTTCCAAGACCACTTTGACTGGTGAGAAGTAGGGCGCTGAGAAAGCAGATTGGGTGTTTTATCCTCCTCTGTGATTCTCCTGGTTTGAGATAGCTCCTCGTTTTGAGGCCTTTACATTGTTGCGGCTCCAATAACTTCTGTGCTCACTGTTTTGCTTGTAGGCAGGCTGATGGTACTCCTGCGTTTTTTGTTGGGTCTCCGTCCCCTGGTGTATTTCTTGCTTTTCTCTAAACACCCTCTAATTTGTCTCCTAGCTGCAAAGTGTTTCTCTTTCATAGGAGACAACATTAAGCGGAGAGGCAGGACTCTCTCTGCCTTCTGTCCCTTTTCCCTGGCTCTTAGGAGTAAATTGGTGCTGACTCGACTGCCCTTACATGCAAGCTATCACCCTGCCCCTTCCCTGACAACGCATTGCACCACCTTTTGTTTCAGGTGGGCCAGAAATCAGTTCTCTTCCCGGGGTGGGAAGCCCCTGTGGATAGACCCCCACGATCCCAGCATTCACCACATCTTCATTGATGACAACATCCGGCTGGATGATGCAGACACCATTGTCCACCCTCAGGTAGGTGGCTGAACACCCGCTGGTGCCAGCTGGGGTGTCCCCGCTTAGGCAGACATGGTCTGTTCCCTTTGTGTTAGCGTGAACGTGCAGAGAGGGACCAAGGCTTTGTCCTGGTGTCGCTGCTCCCCAGGTGACTGGGGCTGCCGGTGGGGAGGCTGGAATTGGCTGTCAGCACAGAACAGCAGGCGTTCAATGCCTGTGCACGCTGCCAAGCTCCTGTGCTCCGCTGGGGTGAGTCATCCCTGCTCCCTGCCAGCACGGCAGCCAGCCAGCCTCACCGTGCAACTGCAGCGTCTTGTGGCACTGTATTTAAAGGGCAGCGTTTGTGGTGGAGCCTGAGAACACTGATGCAGACCAAAATGCACTCAGCAACTGACAAACTATCGATGATCAAATAAGAGCTGCAGCTCCACAGATGAGTCTTAACCCTGGCTGGGTTCCATCCAGGAGGAGGCAGCACACGAAGAAGCCTGCAGTGGTCTGCAGGGCACCTGGAGCATGGCGAAGGATGGGATGTTTGCAGATATTCACTTCTACACAAGCACTCTCAGATTTGTAGCTGGTGACAGGAGCTGTCACTGCACAGAGCAGACCTGTTAGAGGAAAGGCTTGCACTGTGCCTGGGCCGACTGAGGTGAATGAATGCAGAAGGCTCTGCTGAGAGCCCGAGGTTTCTGTGCAGCAGCTGCTCCCTGCATGTCTAGAGCAGGCAGAGCATGGCTCATGCAGCTCCACTTGCTGCATTTCAGCCTCGGGCTGTTTCCCTGATCAAGGAGCTCTGCCTGTCACCATCTGTAACCAGCACGGCTGGGTCAGTTGGGCTGCTCTGCTTGTCTTGGGGCAGCTGTGAAGATAACCTCAGGGCTCCCCTGGCACCAGATCAGACAGGTGGGATTGAGTTATCTTGGCAGCAGACCCAGTAGGGCTTTGGATAGCAGCTGAGCAGTTTTCCAGCAGGGCTCAGTGCTGCTGTCGGGCCTCACTCTGTAGCCTGGATGGGTCGGTCAGACACCATCTTCCCCTTTTGTGTCACTCTGCAGGGCCATGCCCTGTGTCAGTGACAGTGATAAAGTGCTACACAGCTGTGCTGGGAAGGAAGCAGGTTATCAGGTGGCCTTAGGCAGAAGCCTGGCGAAGCTGTTGACCCCTCCTGTGCCATGTGGCTGTACCAGTTCTGGCAACAGGCTGGGGCAGCAATGGCAGAGCTGGTGGCAGAGGTTTTCCTAGGGTTGGCTGATCACAGCACAGTTTTTCTTCCAACAGCCCGGTGCAGCCCTTTCCTTAAGGGAGCCCCATCCACACGTTGTGACAAGCTGGTTCTGATCCAAAGGGGCTGTATGGGAGGGGAGGGAAATCTGGAGAAACTTAATCTTCTACCGCTAGAGTGAAAATGGGAGCCCTTTCCTGCTGCCACCAGCTCGCTTGGCAGGAGATGCTCAGTTAGCTGACAGCACCTGGCTGAGGGAGGCAAGATTGTGATGCACAGCAGGATGCATGCACTGCTGCCAGGCTCTGCACTTGGGCCGGGCACAGCCCTGGCACTGTTATCCACACTGGATGAGTGCTTCCATACTCTGCTCTCTCCTGCAGGTGTTTTCGGAGCGAGGCAGCAGCAGCCCCAGGTGCGCTCCTACCTCAGAGCTGTATGACATTTGCTTGGTGCAGACCGACCTCCTGGAGGCCATCTCTGATGAGGACTATTTCCTCCGCTGCGTGAGGAGGTGTGAGGAGAACTATGATAGTTACCTGGCCCACATGGAGAGCGGATCTCTGAGCCAGCAGAGTGATGGACAGTGATACCACCGTGCGGGCTGGGCTGGGGCCAAGGCACTCAGAACGAGGATATCCCCCTGCTTCCTTCCTGCTGCACGTAAAGTCCTGGGTGGGTTTTGCTCTGAGCTGTCCCCTCTGCAGCATGCACTGTGCCCACCCCATCCCACCAAGAACCTCCAGGCCCAAACACAACTGTCCTGGGAGCCTGTGTGATGGCATCCCATAAGGAAATTGCTTTCCCTTCCTCAGCAGCAGTGTAGGGAGCTGGAGCCCCTCAGCAGGCAGAGCTGTGCATCGTGCCTGCTCCTGTCCCGGGGCTGGGGCTCTCTGTGCCCTCTGCTCCTGCAGCCCCATGCAGACATGCCAGTGTTTGTCTCCATTCCCACTCCCACATCCCACAGAGGTGGCTGGCCCAGAGCCGGCACCATGGGTACTCCCTGGGTGTGCTCCCTAGCAGAGCTGGTTCCATGCCACTTCCACCTGGTTTTAAAGTGAATCTTTCTACCTTATTTCTGGTGTGAGTTCCCTTCCTGCCCTCACTCGGGCTGTGCAGGCAGGGGAGGCGCCTCCTTGCCCTCCGTGTTCACTTGCTCAGAGTTTGGTAAAGCGAGGAGCAAAGGGATGAGCGACACCGACCCCGGGGAACTCCTGCGGGCGAGCCCCGGTGCTCAAGGGTGGGCTCCATGCCCTGCCCTTTCGTGCCTCCACCGAGTGATACGCGCAGGGCGTTGGGGGCACCGGGGATCGGGGCCGGGAACAGATCCGGGGGGGCCGGGCGGGCGCGGCACCGCCTCCACCGGCAGCGGGCGGGCCCCGCGCGGAGCTGAGCGGCGGCGCGGAGCGGAGAGCGGCGAAACGGGCGGCGAGGTGAGCGCGGCGCGGTGCCTGCCCCGCTCCCGGGCGGCGGGACCGGTTCGGGGCGGGACAGCTCCGGGAGTGCGGGATGCGGACGGGGAGCCCGGGGAGGGTGGGGAGCGGGAGCACTGGGGGTCCGAGATGTGCGCCGGGAGCCCTGGGGAGCGAGAGCACAGGAGAGTGCGGGAGATGAGCTGGGAGGCTCGGGAGCGGACGCCCCACGGGGACGAGCAGAGCCACGGGAAGCAGGTGCCCTGCGGAGATGGGCTGGGCACTGGAACCCCGGGGCGTGAGATGGCCGGGTGTGTGGGATGACCGCTGGGATTCTCCAGGTGTGGGAGCCCGAGAGGATGCGGGTGGTGCAGCGGGAGCACAGCAGCATGCTGTCACACCAAACCGAGGTTCTGGTTCGCAGGGACCGGAGCAGCAGTTGGTGCCCAGTGCTGACCCTACTGCTCTTTTTGCAGGAGCCAGGAGGCAGCCAAGTCAATTCCCACCACTGCTGTGGGCCGGATGGGTGGCACAGTGGGGCTTGGGCCCGGGGACCCCCAGGGTGGCTGAGCCATCCCATGGCGGCATCAAGTGCGGGCGCCTTTACGTGGGTCTCCTTCCCCTCCATGCCCACGCAGCGCGTGTACTGCAGCGCGGTGCACCACGACGGGCAGCTCTTCGTGCTGGGTGGCTGCGGAGGCAGTGGGAGAGCCCTGGGAGCTGCTGAGGTGCTTGACCTCCAGGCCCAGCGCTGGACCGCACTCCCTCCGCTGCCCACGCCACGGGCTGGTGCTGCCACCCTTGCCGTGGGCAAACAGATCCTGGTGGTGGGCGGTGTGGACGCCTCGCAGAGCCCCCTCGCCTCTGTCGAGATCTACCACGTGGATGAGGGCAGGTGGGAGAAGAAGGCAGCGCTGGCACAGCCCTCCATGGGCATCGCGGCCGTGCAGAGAGGTAGGTGACACGTCCTGCCCAAACTTTGCCTCCGAGCCTCGGCGCAGCCATTGTGTGGGAGTCCCACGGAGGATGCATGCGTTTGCTCTGGGCTGGGGATGCTGTGGCATCGCCCTGGGGCAGAAGCCGGTGGGGCTGTGATGGGTGCAGGCAGGGGTGCCGGCAGCGGAGCAGGATTTGGCAGCATGGCAGCGTTGCCATGGTGTCTCCAGGGAGATGGTGCTGCCGGGAATAATTAGAGCCGATGGCCCTGGTGCTCTGCTCCACACAGGGTGGATGGGGCGGGTGAGGGTCCAAGTGGGGTCAGGGCACTGCCCAGCTGTGTTAGCTGTCTCCCCCTCACCCCTGCTGGTTCCACAGATGGTGCCGTCTATGTGCTGGGGGGAATGGGAGCAGACACCTCTCCACAGGCGCTGGTCCGCGTCTATGAGCCAGCGAAGGACCACTGGCAGCCGCTGCCCTCCATGCCCACACCATGCTATGGGGCCTCTGCCTTCCTGCAGGGCAACAAGATCTTTGTCTTGGGTACGTAGGCGAGCCCGGAAGCCTGCCCAGATGGGTGCATTGCCCCAAGGCCCTGGCACATTCCAGGGTTGCGCCATGCAGACCCTTCTGCTGGGTACTGCTGGTGGTGCCGGCTGCCTCTCAGGTGCCACCAGCCCTCGCATCTCATCCACACACAGGGGGCCGGCAGGGCAAGCTGCCCGTCACCGCCTTTGAGGCTTTTGACCTGGAGACAAAGAGCTGGACGCGCTACCCCAGCGTGCCCAGCCGCCGCGCCTTCGCCTCCTGCGCCATGGCCGACAGCATCTTCTTCAGCCTGGGGGGGCTGCAGCAGCCAGGGCCACACAACTTCTACTCCCGACCCCACTTCGTTAACACCGTGGAGATGTTCGACCCCGCGCAGGGTGAGGCCCAGATGGGGAAGGAGTGCTGTCTGTGTAGTGGAGTGCGCAGTGATGCTGACAGCCTCTCCCCGGCAGGTGCATGGTGCAAGCCCAGCCGTGCCATCCGCATGAGAGAGAAGAGAGCTGACTTCGTTGCCGGCTGTCTGGGAGGATACGTGGTGGCCATGGGTGGCCTTGGTAATGCTGACTGGTGCGGCTGTGGTGGGGAATGGGCTCTCAGTGCATGAAAACCTGTCCTTCCTGAGCTCCATCTACACAGAGCTGCAGCATTGCATCCTGCTCTCAGGAGATTTGGGGAAAGGTCAGCACTGCTGCTCAGCAGCAAGAAAGCTGCAGAGAGAGCTGCCCAGGGCAGCTGCAGCACCCCAGCCTTGTGGGCTCTGGGCACACTTGAGATGCCACATTGCCAGCCACGGGCAGAACCATGATGCAGCATTGGTGCCAGCAGCTCTCTCCCAGGGGATGCTGTTAATCCTGCTGAGCCCCTGCATAATTACTTTGGTGCAGCAGAGCCCAGGATGCATGGATAGGGCTGAGGCCATGCCATCTCTTGCAGGGAACCAGTCGTGCCCGCTGGACTCAGTGGAAGGTTTCAGCCTCACACGGAAGAGGTGGGAGCTGCTGCCCCCCATGCCCACTGGCCGCTGCTCCTGCTCCAGCTGCCCAGCCCCTGACCTGCTCTTCGTCATCGGTGGGGTGGACCAGGGCCCCAGCGGAGCTGTCGAGGCTCTCTGCCTGCGTGATGCACCCTGACAACGGCTCTACAGCCTGGGGAGCAGCCCCAGCAGAGCATCAAGTGCCTGAAGACGGGGACAGGGTGTGCACAGCTCCAGGAAGCTGCCGTCCCATGATACTGAGTTCTGCAGCAGCCATGGTTTCTTGCGATGCATCAGAAACCCCTCCAGGCTCCCATAGCAGCGGAGCCCAGGAGCAAATCCTGGTGCCCAGGGAGGGCCAAGGCTGCTGACATGGGGAGCCACAGAGGTAGGGCTGTTGCTAGCCATGCTGCCCCATCTGGCCCCGTGTCTGTGCCATGTGTGTAGCAGTGAGTGCTGTGTCGTTGTAGACCCAGTCGATGTCTCATGTAGCACAGAGGTGCCCTGTAGCTCAGTGCCTAGGAGGTGATGTAGCACCTCGAATAAATGAAATGTGAAGTTTTAGCTTGCTGCAGTCATGTCGTCCTGCTGCGGGGGGAACATGGGTTGCCCCAGCTTGCTTAGCACTTGCTTGAGCCTTGTTGGTTTTAGCTCCATGCAAAGTCACGACCCTCTAAAGCACAGTCAGGCCAAAACAGATGCAGGCGAGAGATTCAGTCTTTTAATGAGATGACATTAGTAAAAAATCTCATGGGCTGGGGTAAATATCAAATGTGAGTACCTGACCTTTCAGAAAGGATGGCCAGTGTGCTGCTGCTGCTGCTGCATCAGGCTGTGCACATGCCATTGCACGGAAAGAGTGGGCACAGGTCAGAGAAGAGCCACTTGCTCTGTTTTGGGAGGAATATCCTGGGATACCTGGCGGTACCTCTGATGCTCGAAGCATCCTTGCATCCACATCTGGAGTTGCCATAGAAACACTCCTGTGCTGGAGCCAGCATCAACATGGGGCCCCAAACTGGGGATTGAGGCTTTTGGCAGCTGGGGGGACTCGCTGGCAGCACGGCAAGGTTAGTGACTTGTGCTGTGCTGAGAGGTCTGGGGCTGGAAAGAGGGACCCCATCCTCTGAGCATGGTACATGCAGGGCTCTGGCACTCTGCTGTGAATATTGCAGCAAACTGCACTCTCACAACACTCCCCTGAAATGCCTTGGTGGGACAGGTTTGGTACCCCTCCACAGCCTGCCAACCCTTCCCAGAAGCCCCTGAGGCTCCTAAGAACTACACTCACCACAACTTTTGTCGTGTGCAACCCTAAATCACAGAATTGCAGTGGAAACACAGACCTGATTAATGAACTCATCCCATGGTAGCATGGCCTGGACAGGATAAATCAGGCACTGAGTCACCAGCAGGCTGACGCTCTTCTGCAGCATTCCCTTCCAATGTGGCAGGCTGCAGAGTGGGTGCCGGTGCGTGAAACTGCCCTTTTCAAATGCAAGGCCATGCCAGCTGCACCTTAGCACTTTGCTGTTGTGTGTCCCTGCTGTGGTGACATTTCCAGCTGCCTTACAGTCAGCCTGCCTCTTTTATTAGCACCCAAGTCTCTTCTTGCATGTGACTGGGGAGTTTGGGGTGCATCCACCAACTGCAGCACTGCTTGACTTGGATGTTTCAATTGAGAAGAATCTGTGACCTTTCCTAAAAGTCTGGATTGCTCATTCTTTTCTCTCTGCACTTTTGGGCATTGGAGAAGAATCCCAACCAAATGAGGGGAAGAGACCGTCCAAGACAAGAGCCAAGAATGTCTGGGGATGGATGGAGAAATCTTCAGGCAAAAAGGCAAAACAAATGATGGCCTTGGCTGTGCTTAAGACTGACACATTATTAAGTGAAGAGCTCATGTGAGATGCTAATGAAATGCTAACAAATTGAAGAAAAAAGAACAGTTGAGGGACGTACAAGATATATTGCTGTCTATCTCCTGGTATGTTCTTCTAATTTTTACTAAATGAAAGGCTTCAAGTGTCTGGACAGACTCCCTAATGCTAGAAGCACAGTCTGTTACTCCAGATAGAAGGAATTCTACAAGCCAGCACCTGGCAACACTTCTGATCTCCACAGAGCTGTGTTATGGATGAGGGAGACTGGGACTGGAGCTAGCTGTCAAACCTATAATTAAAAAAATGTGTTTTCTTATAGAAATTTCTTTCTGTTGTCAGGAGAGATGGAATACAGAATCTCATTTATCATGTTCCACAAATTCTGTAGACACTCAAACCAGAAAGTTCCAGCCACATCAGAAACATGAATAGCTCTGCATAAGAACTTAAAATAACGCACCGAGTCCTATGGCTCATGCACAGAGTGCCAGCGAATCCTTTCCTAATAGCAGTGCTGTGATAGGTAGAAGGTCCTATGGGCTCCTATGGTTGGAGTTCTAGATTTTCCAACAAAAGGATGGAAAAACACCATTTGTGATGCAGGGCAACATCCAACCTCAACACAGCAATAGCAGCACTGGGCATTGGCCTGCACACTCGAGTTGTACAAAGCAGACCAAAGCCTTCCTTTACTCGATTGGTGCCATAACTACAGATATCTCTGCAGCAGTGCTCTCTGGAGGAAGGCTGGGCTTCCATCCTTAGACAGCTTGACTATCAGACCACTGCACTGGGAGCACAGCCTCTACTTCAGTCCTAGAAAAGCCTCCTACCACTGAATCATCGCACAGGCAAGAGTTAACGATCATGGAGACAAATTTGAGCTATTTATACAGATGTAGCCCTGTTGTTACAAGCAGAAACAATGCAGCAGAGTTGCTCCAAGCCATCTGTAAAAGGTAAAAGTCTGTAATTCTTTACGTCAAGGCTTAAGTTCTGTAGGATTTGTTAACGAAACACAGCATGGTTATTGTTTTGACACCTTGGAGCTCCAGGCGGCATTAATGCTAGAACTTCTCTCCAGGCAAGAGGAGCTTGAAGGGGATGTGATGAACCCCTCTGGTCTATCTTCAAATTTATAGCAGTTTTATTTCTGCAGCATTTTGTTGCTTATGGAGCACCTTGAGAACTGGCAAACAAACAGCTTAACTGGCACTAAAATAGCTCTGAATAAAAAGGGGAAAAAACAGGCAAGCAAGCATGCCCATTTTCCATTCCTGAAGATCAGGAGGATAAAAATTCCAGTGAAGCCATATTTGAGAGTCTTTCTGCAGGGCATGTTTAGATCATGGGTTATTTCTGTCAGACTAGCAAGTAAAATTAAGCCGTTCTGCATTTCCGAGAGCGCTGTTGACACTGAGGACTGCACAGCCCTTGGGCATAAAGCACCCCAGCATGCTGCATGGAGCAGCCAAGGGTCCCCAGGCTCAAGTACCTCCTTCACATAACACTGGGGTGGGTCCCACCTGTGTGGGGACAGCTGAGAACCCAGCTCTGTAAGGAGCCTGCAGGTCCAGCTCCAGCAGCCGTGCTGGCCACATCAGCCATGTTGGCTGTGGTACCCATGTTGGCTGTGGCAGCCATGTTGGCTAGGCCTCACTAGGCCCCATGCTGAGCCACGCTTCCCCTGCAGCAGCTGTGCTGTGTCCTGAGGGAGCCTTAACTCTGTAACACTCACAAACTGCCCCCAGCTCAGGCAATACACAAGTTTCTTGGGAACAGAGCCCAGGGGAAGCATTCCTCACCCCAGCCCCAAAAATACACCAGCTGCAGCGTGACCGGGCTGCAGGTTGGCTGCTGCCATTGCAGTGCAGCCATCAGCCCCACAGGTGGCTGTATGCAGGATCAATAGCTCTTGTATTCTTCCCTTCTAACAGTAAATCTTGAAGGAAAAAAAAAAAAATGAATTTCAACGTCTGGAATATCAAGGAGATGCTCAGCACTCCCACAGCCTCCGGGTAAGTGCTGTGTGTTTTCACACCCATCACACTACAGCCATCAGAGCCTTTAAGTACAACAGCCTCCCTCAGGAATTAAGATGATGAGGATGTTATAAATACAAAGAGCTCCTTCCTGACACAGAACTGGTTAGAGTACCAAATAGTCTGGAGGTCTTGCACTGCCAGTATAAAGCATTCCTGGGACTGCCAACATTTTGCATGTTTAAGAGCATTTACTCAAATTAAAAACATTTTAGCGGTCCACTTACTTGAATTCAAGATGTATAAGCAGAGAGATCGTGGTGAGCAGCAGGTTATATTTCCCAAGTTGAATACTCCTGCAAATCTGGTGTAATACAGTGAAATATGGAAAGAGGAACAGCCACTATGCCTGCCCTATGTCCAGCTTTTTGGTGGCTTTCAGGCTGTTCTCTTGGCTTGGCCCAGTATAGGAACAGGCAGGAAGTTTGCAAGGGATATAAGCTTGGAGGTAATCCAGCAGGATCACCTGGAACAGGAGGTACCACCATTTTTTTGTTATAGCTCCCTACTTCTAGAAATTGTTGGAGAAACTGCCATAATTACATGGTCACTGTATTGCCAAAGTGGGAAATGACTGCAGGAATGACACGAAATATGCCTAAAATTAATCTGTGGTTAATCATGGTCTGCTGAATTATGGCTAATTAACCTACTCTGTGACTCTGTTTCTGTCTGCATTTCTCTCAGCCTACTAAGCACTGTGATAGATTTACCATCGTAGGAATTTTAAAATCAACACTGGATGCTCTGATGAAAGCTATTCTATTTCCTGCTGAAAGCTTCGAGCACGAATTTATTCAGGAGAGTCCTATGGCCTATCTTATGCAACATGTCTAATTAGATAAGTTAAATGTTCCCTTCTTGCCTTGCGTAGAAGATAGATAAAATGAATCACGATTTGCAATATCATTACATGTTATGTAACTCTAAAATTATTCCATATACTGCATCTATACGTGCGGCTGAATTTTTTTCCCCAGTAGAAGTCAAAGAGCAGCTATAACTCCCCACATCTACAATATATAATGAAACAACAAATATTATTTGTATTGAACGTCTAGAGAGCAAATGCATAAAACCTGCCTTTTTCTCTTTTTTTTTTTTTTTTTTTTTTTTTTTTAAACAGCAGAGTATCAACCTTTGCATCACTTGGCTTAAAAACAGAGCCAGATTTATCCCTCATTTAACTCTGGAGAAGCTAATTGATTAATTTTGTCCTCTGATCCTCTGGGAGTTAAATAACCACTTATATAACTAACTGTTGTTCAAATTCACAGTTTTAGTCAGTGTCAGATGTGGCCTGATGTTACAATGATGATAGATGATAATGAAAATATAATAGCAAGTTCCTTCCCCATTATAAAAGTACTTGTCGCGTAGGTATGAATTAATTGAGTTTTGCACAGACACAGGGGTCAAAGAGGACCCAATTCAGAGAGAAGTATGTTTGTACCTGTCACAATTTAGCCTTTATAAATATGCATTGCATCATTATATTGTCTTCTTGGTACCTGCAGGTTGGGTTTTGTTGTTTTTTTCTTCCTGCTTTTATTAAAGCCTTCTCTCTTAACTAATCTAACAACACACAATTGAAACACAGATGAGATTTTAACACCTGCTCCTCAGCACTTCACTTTCTTTGCAAGTGAGTTGAGAGGGTCAAGTAGGGCATGAAACAATACTGAGAATGAAGCTGAGCTTTTAGAGGAGTTAAAAGGAGAACTCAGAAGGCAAATTAACTCCTTTTAGAGGAAAAAAAAGTTAGGAGTGTGTGCACAAAATTGAGATACGGGGAAAAGGTGTTAATAACTTCCCTCAGCTCACTTCTCCTGCTACTAGATCCTTTTCTCACTACAGCAAGATATGATACACAGACTGCATAGTACTGCCTTTCAGAAAGCTTCCAAGATGAAACATAAAATCAGCACATAGTATTGACAGGGTACGCCTCAGAGGGGTCGTTCTTTGCACATTTGAGGAAAAGTGGTATTTCTGAGAGCAGCTGCCACCAGGTCCATGAGCAGTGCAGGACTCCAGTGATGTAATAAGGCCACAAGAGAGTTTCTGCGGAAGCCCAACATTGCTCTACACAGCTACCTCTTGTGCTTCCTTCCTTCCTGCATCTCGGAACAGACCGGGGATCTTGGGGTTTGATTCACAATCCATCAAACATGTGTGTTCTTGTCTGCAACTGCTGGCAGCCTGAGAAATAGGATGGAGTAGCCAAAGTCCCCACTTTACCTGTCCTTATATATGAATATTGACATAATAGAGATCCTAGAGACCCATCAGAAGGAAGATTAGCTAGTTGGACACTGTAATATAAGGGTGCCAATTATTTGAGAAGGTAAGAAGAGGTCATACTGATAAAGTGTCAGCTATGCTGTGGAGAAGGCAGAGAGTCCATTTAAGCGTACCAACAAACAACACAATTTGGGGGGATTGAAATGCCAGACACAATTAGGGAATGTGTCGCATTAGAGCTGCACTGCTGCCTGCCTGGCCAGAAGGGCGCACGGAGAAAGATCACAGGGGATCTGAGCATAGTGGTCACAAAAGCAGCGATGCTTCAATTAGCCTTCTATCGATTGGGCGGTCACAGCGCTGAAACCAGATTTTCAGCACCATTAAGACCTGCTCAGTGAGAGAACTCCCAGGGAAGAATCGCATCTTGCCTTGGTCCCAGGCTGGGCACAAGACCCTCCCTTGGAGTATTACTCCATTATTCTTGCAGCGCTGTCATAGAAGTGACAGTAATGAACTGGAGTCAGCATCACTGCAGGAGAAACGGGAGCCAGAAATCCACTACAGAAATGTTTAATTTCCAAAAAGACATTGACGTAGAAATAAAGAAGCTCGTTAGAAAGGAATTTAAAGGGGTGGCAGAAAGGGCTGTAGGTTTGCCTGAGGCATAGAGATTATTTAGACCTCGAGCTGAAGCACAGAACAAATGCAGAGCAGCTATCAGAGCAGAGTGAGAAGGACCAGTACCAAACTGACAGGGTTAAATAGCATGGTAAAGAAAATGAGAGGGCATCCTTTAAGAAATTAAAGAGCATTAAAAATGTAAAAAATGGGAAGCAATGTATTATAATTTTAAATTGAAGTTACCATAATTTTCTCGTTCCATGTGAAAAGCAGTGACTTGCCAAAGGCATAATAACTACTAATAAACCAATTTCAAAAGGCATCAGGAGCAGAAAGCCAGGCAGAGAGTGGATAAGGCCAATACATGATGAAAATACCAAAGAGAAATACTGCATTCAAAAAAGATGCTATAACATGAAGCCTACTTGTGCCATTTGTTCTCCATGGCATATTTCTGCGTTGAGAAAAGGCTTCCGAGTTTAACAGCCTCATTCAGACCATTATTTCATTAAATTCCATTCCACACAGCAGAAGCACAAATTCTGAAGTCACCTTAATGTCCAAGAATTAGCAGAAAGCGAAGGAGATGGACAAGGCAGTGGCTGAGAGAGCGCCTCAAAAAAAACCCTTAGCCTTACGGGACTGTGCAGGCTGGAAGATGGCTTCAGATTGGGGGGACAAAAACCATCTCCAGAGGTCTAATTCCTAATATGGCCAGGGATAAATGTGTGAGCACACACGGCTGCGCCGCAGCAATCTCTGCCTGCTGGCTCCTCACTCAGGACAAAAGAGCCGACGCGGTTTCCAAGGTGAGGAATGTTTGGGTGGTATTGAATCACGTTGGAATGAATAATGGAGTTGCTCATAGAAAGTAAAAGTGACCTTGAAGAATTAAAGCAAGAGCAGAAGGACTTACAGCCTGATACCTGGAAACTGGAGGCGGCGGCTGTAAGGGATCCTGTTGTGCTTAATGCGTCGGGGCCACTGCCAAAATCTCTTTGTAGAAATTCCTTTTAGGATATGAATGCAGAAATGAAACAAATGATTTGCAGCAAGCAGGTCACCGAGTTCCAAAGGATAGGGAACAGAAAAATAATGTTATGCCTTGGCAGTCTCCAGCAGAGATGGTAAATGACTGGGAGCAGAAATAGCAGCTAAACCTCCTTGATTTAAACTCCTCCAAGCCCCCTGGATGCTGAAGTTCCTCCTCTGCACCCAAACCAAATGCTGATCCTTGCTTGTTTGATGACCACTTTGGCAGGCAGCAAAAAGTAACGACAAGAGCAGTGCAGCAGAGATAGAGACAGTTCCTACAGACACAGACCAAAGCTGTGAGGAAGGGCAGGTGAAAAGCAGCTCACAGCTCTTCAGTTGGATTTGTTGTGATGCAGTCCTAGTCACTAAATGAGAGGGAGCAGAAAGGGCAGGGAAGTTTTTGGATAGAAAGCAGGAGGAAAGGAACAGTACTGCACTGCTACTACTCGAGATTACTACGGAGAGAGAAAGATCTCTTCAGGAAAGAGGCTTTACTGCACTTTAAATATATCAGGAAGGCGTAAGTGAGCTTCACCCACAGAGCTGTGGAAGAGGAGGGACATTGGCACAGGTTTGGTGTGGATGATGGGGCTAAATACAATCCCAGCAGCACCACAGATAAACATTGCTTTAGAAACTGTAGAAGACTGTTTGCTTTTCCAGCTGACTCTTAGCATTTGGTGTTGGACCCAATAACAGAGTTATAATCGTTTTCACAGACCAATAAGGCCTAGGACAGTTTATAAGATCTGGCACGGCGATGCTAGAAGCATCTAGAGAACACAAGAAGAGAAGATTTACTGCACGCTGCATGTCTCTGTGTGTTGCATCTGACAGCTATTCTGGGGCAAGGCAGAACCTTTAAACGAAAGGCGATATGTTTGCCTGTGGCCACGCTGAAGTATTTGGATGTGCTAACTGCAACTTGGGAACATGCAAGGAGCTCCAGAAAGATCCAACTCATCTTAAGGGGCAGGGGGAGGAATTCCCACTGGTGACAAGGAAACTGAGACAGCAGAGAACCAGCTGACTCCCCAGCTATGCAGAGGGCTGCAGATTTTTTAGGTCATGCTCATATTACAGTAAATGGCAGGGTTGCCAATATCGCAATACCTTGCATCAAGTTAGGTGGGAAGAAGAAACCGTTCCATCGGTCAGCAGTTAGCAGTTTTGGAGCTGACAGGAGCTTGTGATGGTGCCTATCTCACAAATCTACATCTTCTCTTCCTTCGAATGCATACAGCAGTGCTTTAGGAGCGCTCCTGTCACAAAGGCTTGAACAACACAGGGAAGGCTGAAAGTTCTCCTAAGATAAACTACTGCATCACCTAAGAGGGACTGCTAACCAGGATTAAATAGCTAGGATGTTTTCTTGCTGTTTATAAGGAAGGGTTTATATTTAGTGCAGATCATGCATCCATGAAGCTCAGGCATCCTGAAGGAAACAGTCAGGTGGTTGTCTGATTTCACCATCACAGAGTTCTGGGCCACGTGTGGCCAGGCTGATGCCTTGTCCAGATGGCCTCGTTAGTAAATTCATTGCCAGCAGTGCTAAGCAGGGGAGGAAGAACTCCGCTGCTCAGGGGAGTGAGTGTGCTTCAAGAGGCATCTGTTTCATCTCCCCCCATAGTTTGCAGAAAGTGTCATCATTCCTAAACTGACCACCAAGAGAGCAGACTTGAAACAGAAAAACGCGGCTCCAGGGCTGCCAATAGCCTTCTTTGGTCATAGCATCAGCACAGAGTGAGCCTGGGGAGTTACACGGCTCATAAAGTTCTGAGCTCCTCACAATGTCAGCAATAGAACTCTTTGTATTGGAATCTTGTAATTCAGACATTAGGTAATGCAAAGGGACTGAGCAGAGGCGCAGGTTATGGGATGTGACATGCTCCAGTTGTACCAGACACTTTGAAAGGGGATTATGGAACTAAGTGCTTCACTGTCAATATATAAAGAGCCTAAAAACCCTTCCTCAAACTAAGAAGAAGCTTTTTCAGCTAAAAGATGGATGGGTTTAGAAAAACAGTGCAGGAGATGTGAGACATACACTGCCAGCCAAAGTCCTGCAGCTCAGCGTACGCAGTGAGCTCAAAGCCAAAACCATTAGGATGATATTGTCACCAACATTGCTATATGGAGGAGGCTGAGCAGACTCCCACTAAATGCTCTCTGCTGTGTGTATGATGTTTGGGCTCCTTCCAAAACTGGAGATTAACTGAAGACGTCACTGCTAATAAATGCTGGGGTGATGATCTTTTGTTAGAAAGAAAAAAAAAAAAAAAAAAATCAGTCTCCTGTTCTTTTCTTCCTTTGGTTATACAATTTGATATGGAAGGAAAACCCTGCTTAAGAGCCTACATCATTAATTTTGATCTGTAATTCTCAGTTTGTTTCTCCTTGTTTTGCCAGGCTTGATCAGAAGAAAGCCTTTGTGATTTATTAGCAAACATTTTGCTTTGAACTAATTCAGTTTGTTTCTTCCTTGACCCACTTTAGGATATGTTATATGGTCAGACTTCTGTTCCTGTGGGCAGGCTGGGGTAAGGCTTTGCACAGGGACACATTTGGATGGAGTGGAAGGGCGGATTTCATCTACTGCTACTGAGAAACAGCACCAAAGGCTGCAACACATCTTTTGAGTAGTGTGCCATTACATTTGAAATATTTCTAACCATCATATCAGCATGTCCAGCCATATGCTACCTATTTGCTATTCGTATTCACAAGCCTCTCTACTCCATTTCAGGCCCAACAAGTTCCTTGCCCGGAGCAGCGCTCTGAGTGACTACTCAAGTCTGAGTGACTCCCAGGTGCTCTTTGGCTCCCAGTTCTGCCCAGAGAATGCGCAGCCAGCAGCACCGCTGGAGCTGGGTATGCAGCTGGGCATGCAGCTGGGCCAGCACAACTCCCAGGACGTGAGTTTTGCTCCCTCATTCAGCCCTGCCCAGGCACACAGCCACCATCCAAAATTAGCAGTGAATACTGAAATAGGTTCTAACATTTGCCAAACCCAGTTAGTTACCTTCTGATACAGTAAAAGTATATATTTACAGCAACTAGACAGCAGCCTGGTTAGCTAAAAAACTATCGTTTCTAATCAATGATCATTATTGAGATAAGCACTATTTTCTTCGATTATTTTTGATTACCAACATAACATGAAGTTAGTCTCAAGCTAAAAACTTTAGACTCCCTAGGTAAGGCAGAATGTTGTCTGTTCTTTGAACAATTCAATCATGATTAGCTTTCCTCAGGAGTAACAGAGGTATTCAGTATTCAGTTCCACTGACAGTTACCTTGCAGTGCTGTCATTGCAGCAGATCCACGAATGCTTGTGGATGAAGAGTTTCTATGCTCAAAATCTTCTTCCCGTAGCACGTGGCTTCTGATGTTACCAGCCTCACTAAAATAGCTCCTGCTCCACTAGCAGATAGCGCCAGATCCAAATAAAGACACCTGGGAGCAAAGATTAGGAAAAAACAGTCACACCACCTCCATAGCCCTAGGCAGCCATTCAGTCCCAGATCCCATCCGCAGTCCCCTGCACTTTGCTGAAGAGCTTGTCCTTTAACTGTGTAGCTTTTCATCAGACACCGGAAAGAAAATTCACTCTTCAAGATCAAAGAGCATTGAAACGTGTGAAAAACTGAGCTAGAGTCTGATGATGCTTGGCAGCAAAGGATGTCACCTAGCAGGGAATTCAATAGGATTTTCTTTAGATTAATGTACAGGGAGTTCCCTGAAATCATTTTATAGTCTCTGTGTTAAGCATACAGGGAAAAATATCAATGCACCTGATGACTGCAATCAACTGAAAAGAGTCAGAATGAGGAAAAAGCCCAAGTGTGAAGAAATTCAGGTTGGGTGTCATTCCACAGGGAGCCACACAATCATAGTACCATTAAGGCTGGAAAAGACCACTAAAATCATCCAGTCCAACCATCAACCCACTGAGCCCATCTAACAAGGCACACTCAGTGAGCAATAAGCTCATGATACTTTTAACATCCTCATCCAATCTGTCACATCCAATCAGTGTGAACCCTGCCTCTAAAAAGTACATGGTACACAAACGGTTTTTGCTAGTTAGCATTCTGATTATTTTTATACCACAACATTTTTCTTTCTTTTGTGCAACAGAGCGAGCCCAGTATTTTTACCAAATACCAAGCAAAACCACAGCTATTCGATGAAGATACAAGAGAAAAAGGGTTGCTTAACTTTGGTGCAGGACAAGGGAAGAGAGTCCTGGAAAATTTCAACGCAAATACGAACAAAATAAAGGACAAATACGATCGGTATGTACCCACTGCAGACTCTTCCTCTGAAGTCTGTTATCACTCCCTGCAGCTCCTCTGTAAAAGTTAGACATGGCATAGCTGCATATTTCAGGTTTTAGATAATCTCTCAATACAGGATAAGAGAATAGGGTTTATTGGCAGTGAGAGTTGTGTAACGCTTCCAGCCATAAGCCACAAAGAACAGCAAAACTATAACCTGAATTTACCTTTGTCTTCTTTCTCTAGTCAGCAGGGGTTTGTTCGCTTTTTTCCTCCTGTGTTGATTCTCTGTGAAAGCCTGTGGTTCTAAAAAATTTATAGACTGTATTGGGACTGATCAAAGGGACCCCTGGTGTGGTGTTTACCTTTGAGACAGATGAGGAGACTGCCAAGTACACTTGTATGCAAAGGAAGATGCGATGATTGTAACAGAAACCCACACGAATCCCTATAATTTTACTTGCACACAGGATTCTTATGTGTGTTTTTGATAACAGACAAGTGTAATTTGATGATGAGCCCTCTGTCAAGCATTAAGAATTAAACATAGCTGTCAGACCTCTAGGACTTAAGGATTAAGCCAATATTTTCAATCACAGAAATGAAAGATGGCAACCTCCCCAGCACACCCATAAATAATTCTCCGTTCTGTACATTTTGTGAAGTAACACTCAAAGTGAAACACTTTTGTTAAAAGCCTTTAATCAGATCAGACTGCACATCTCTTTCTCTTTTGCAACAGGCACTGTGATTCTGATACTGCAAAAATGTGATGCTCTGGTGCTTATTGGAAAAGTGGAGGATTTTTGTGTTTGTAACCCAATTGTGAGGAATGAACATGCATCTTTAAATGTTTAGACAGAGATCTTAATTATCCTCTATTTTTTCCTTTAAATTAATTATGCTTCTATCCATACTACAGATGCATTCTCAGAACTGAAGCACGCTTATAGAAGTAACTGTATTATCTCTACAAAAATAAATATATCATTTATCCGTTTGCATCTCCTGCACGTTTGATGATCAAAATGAACTTTTTCTTTTCATTCAACTGGAAAGAATTCCAGGAGCTTTGCCTACTTCTCACTGTTACACTCTACCTGGCCTCCACCTTCTTGATTGCTGTAATTTGGATGACTAAATGATCAATTTAAAATGACCCAAAACTCCAGAGAGGAAATAGGCTATCACAGTGCTTAGCAACAATCCGTGCATTTTGGCTTGACAGGTTAATCATGAACATAGTCTGGTTCTTGATAGGCTCACTCCACTCCAAAGGATGGATAACAGAAACCACAGACGTAATCTCAAGGGAAAAGGATTTGTGCTGTATGTTCTCCCTTTGTTGATGCTGCAGCTTTTCCCTATTTTCTCCCCATAGCTATTTTAGTCCAAATATAATATGTATGCATCTCAGCAACTGGCAGGTCACCTCCACCCACACTGGGTCCTTCTGGACCGGACAGCACAGCAATAGTACCCAGCAGCCAACGTGCAGCTGTATAAACATGCCTGGAAATTCCACAAGAGGCAGAAACGCTGGGCCAGGATCAGGAGAGTTAAAAATAATGCATATATACATGTGTGTGATGTATGTGTTTATATATACACACACCACACACATGTATATATGCATTATTTTAACTCTCCTGATCCTGGCCCAGCATATTATATGTATATATACACACACACATATACGTATATATGCACACACACTTTTTTTTACTGTGATATTTTTAATTTCTGACTACTTCAGTAAGTTACATGCCTGTCTTATACTTGCTGTATTTCTGGCTTTTGAATTGTTTGTTTTTTCCATTTTAGAGAAGTGTTAAGCACCTTTATTTCCAGCATCAACGACAGGCTTCAAGGGGTAAGTTAATTCAAATTCAGAGCCCAGGACAAGGGAGAATTAGAAAGGCTACTCAACATTCATCTTCTCTCACTTTCTTCACTGATATTTGACTCAGTGTACTGTTTGCTGTGGGCACACAAATACTTCAGATTAACAAATGTCAATGCTTTTTGCACATACCATGCTCTTTATGGCCAATCCTTAGGGATACAGGCCTTAGGGCCTTATCTCGGAGCCAGCAATGGAATTTCTCTGGGGCTTGGGAGCACAAACAGGCTGTAATGGCTGTCTGCAAATACAAAGGCTTCTTTCCTTCAGCCTAAAGACAGTAACTTGCTCTCAGGAACAAGTAATCCAGCATAGTCTCACAGTCTGAAGGAGAAAGTCTCTTCTGCCCCCCTAGTTTTTATAAACAATTTAACTGTTATCATTAGTGTTTGTTTTTTAAAAACAGATTAATATCCCCATTGCAAAATAATTTAAGACTTCTGCAACCCTTCATTTGTCTTTTGAGCCATTCCAGGTCACTTTTGGGGTTGCAACCAATGGATGGACAAACTGAGGTAACAGACAGTTGCCCACCTGTGGTATTTAGGGCCATGTTTTTTGCAAACAAATAAAAGACAATGTATAACTTTCTCACTTACCTTTACTCTTGCAGCTGCAAACATGCTTGGACAAGTTTGAAGAAGAGCTCAATTCAAGAAACAAATCCATTTCTGTTCACCTGGAGACCATTTCCAAGACACGTGAGTCCTTTCAGTGCTTCTGTTAACAGCAGAGGGCACAGTCAAACTACTGAATGCCTCCAAGCTGGGCTGAAATAGGCGCCTCATGCCATTCACAGCTGCTCCTCGTAAGGGTGAAGAGCTAAGGAAGGCTCAGTCACAGCACAGGTTTTTCCACTCTTGTTATATTTACCTTTTCTCTGCTCTCTTTTGTCAAAGAACTTAGGAGCTGTATGATCAAACACTATACGTGCACAGATAAAGGCACCCCTATGGTTTTGTGTTCTCCTCAGTCATTTTTAGGCTGTATCTGATACGCTAATGAAGTACTCACTAAAAATACTGTCGATACTTACATCCTGTGTTTCCATGTCCAGGTTTTAAGGCTTTCTCAAGTTTTCACTGTAGTTTGCAGTTTTCCATCTCTGGTACTATTCTTCTTAGGTGAAAAGCAAGTCATGAGGTGCACTTGTGTTGTGATGAAAGGATGACCTTCCAGAAAAGCCAGTAACGTAAAATACTTGTGAACAGCAAGTGGCTAGTCACAGCAGGCTTTATTGAGGGAGACTGCTGAAATTCTTTCTAATTGGACTTGGATCTGAGCTTTTGAGAGTGCAGTAATTTTTAATTGTGCCATTATTTTTTATCAGCACTGTGTCAGGACTGTGCTCTGTGCAAGAACAAGGAATTGGCCTCAAAACGTACAAAATGCGCGATGTACCTTTTGAGTTCAACGGAAAAGACCTTCACAGAAGCACTAAAATCTTATCTGTGCAGCAAAATGTGGCTTCTAAGACGCACAGCTTTGACAGTTACCCTTTAAGTCAACACAGCCCTCTCAGGCAAGAGGAGTGGAGACTGATGCATTTTTCACAAGGCTGTGGTAGCACACGCGTTCAAAATATCCATCCTGTTGTAGTAAGAACACTCCCTCGATGTGCTTGGCAGGTGCTCTTTTTGGGACCTCAATGTAAGCAAGAATCTGTCTGCTTTGGCCAGCACAACAAGCTTCTTATTGTGCATTTGCCCATCCCCGAGTTGCTTCAGTGTCTCAGCTTGTCCACTCGGAGGCAGGACTTTGCCTAATTTCATACACCTCTAGCACAGAAATTGTTGTCATGGCACTGAAAATTAAATCTACTGTTCATGATTCCCCTCGTCCTTCTCTGCCATTTGCTCATCCGCCCTGTTTCTTCTCCATAACCATTTTAAATAAATGTGCCTTGAATGAAATGAGAAACCTCCCAGAGGTGCCTGCTGCTAGATTTTCAAAGCAATTGAAAAGAGAAATTGGCACTTTCGGTAATGCATCATGCTGCAGAATGTTGAATATATAATGAAAATCATCACGCACTCCACAGTGTTGTTCTTTTTATATTTCTGGGAGGTTCATCTGTCACTGGTTAATTGCTGATAAACACTGCCATTTGACTGGTGTCACGGTGATGGATAATTAAGTTCCCACCACACAAATGCCCACACTTGTGCCTTGAAAAGATCCCAGCTGAGGTAATTCCTTCAAAAAGGCCATCTAAAATTCCGAAACTCAGCTGACAAAGAACTAAATTCGGAGCCAATAAAGCACTGAATGGCAGTGGTGGATGATACAGTACCGTGGGATGTGGGTGACATGGTAGAAGCGTTAAGGAATTGGTGGTGGAGGATTTGACGTGAGGAGCTGAATGCAGAAGATGATGAGGCTGTCTTCAGTACAAGTTGTACAGCAGGGCATTCAAACAACGCTGCAAAGTAAAGAAAGCATCACTTGAAATTAAGTCCGTTCTCATTAGAAGCATTTCAGGAGCATCACGGGCCTCGTTTACAGCAGTGAGCACCACGTACATTTGGCAGAGTCTACAGAGCCACAGTGTGAGAAGAAAACAGAAAATATTTTTCAAAGTATACTTCCAAATGCTGTTGTGCTGGCACGCTCTTTGCAATCAGATAAAAACTGTTCTCTTTTGTGCATTTGTTCATATGTGCATACACACAGCAGACAGAGCTGCGTCTGGCACCATCAATGAGATAGCATTTGCCTGAGCAGCTTTCACAGAAGCACAGCTGCTCTGTTCCTTGCACACATCTCAGTGTGCTGTGCACTGGGATGTAAAGAGGGAAGCAGACTTGTGTTCTCAGTTCTGCCTTGTAAAGAGTTTCTCTGGCTGACCTGCTGGCTCACCATTTGCTTCCTCTTTCTGGTCTCAGCTGCTGTAACTCATTTCTTTTTTTATTTTCCTCATTTTCGTTTATATACTCACATTTATATCAAAGCTTTCTTTTATATATATGTGTATATATACATACAAATCCTCATATTCACAGCTCAGCCCTCTCTAAACTGCCTTGCCTTTCTGGTATCTGGCAGTTCCAGCTGTGACAACTCACAATAGCCATATCCTCTGCAACACTTAGCGTCTTCCCACTGCTGACAATCTGCCCCTCCTGCCAGCCAAGATGGAGAATAATGTGCAGTATTTCCCTTACAGAGGTACGAGCCAATGCAGTTCTCTGACAGAACCCAGCGCTGGGCAGCAGGGGGGACTTACTGGGCAGGCTCACCTACCGCCCACCCTGAGGACCTGCAGCATTCTCTCTCCTGACGGATTTCACATTCCTTATGTTATTAATGCAAACCAGCAGCATTCAAAGACAATGGTACAGCAAACCCAACCATAGCAACATTCCAGGTTGGAAAAAGCTGTTTAGCTTGGAGTGAAATACCTGAAGAGAGGCACAAGCCCGTGCATAATCCACCCATTAACCGGGTAAAGATTTTTCCTCTCTGATTGAGTTATTCAATAACCACCCACTGCAGGGTTTATTTGAAGAAGACTTTCTCTGAGGCAGCTGTTCTTGATCATTTTCAAAGCCAAGAGGTTTGACTAGCAGGGTCCTTGATCCGATCTACCTCAGCCATCTCTGTGCCTTTTTTTTTCTCAGCATAGATCAACACCCATTTCTGTTGTGTTTAATAATGTTTGACAAGTCTGAACGCTCCTTGGGGTGGAGGGCAGCGAGGGAGGAGAGTGCCCCTCCTCTGTACTGAGGTTTTTCTGCAGAACACTCCTACATGTACAAATGGAGCGCGTTCCAAAGGCTGTTGGGAGCCTGCCCGCAGCATGCTGTGCTGAGTCAAACGTATGTGCAGATCACAAGCCCGGAGGATGCAGCACTATTTTTAAACTGAGGATACCATGCTGAAGAAGAACAGATAGGGGAAATCAGAAAGCTTTAATTCAGAATTAAAATAAAGCATATGGGGAAGAGCAGCAAGCTGAGGTAAGCCTTCCTTGTGTACAGCTAGAACGGGATGGAGTGACACGAGGGGCTTTCCTTGCTCAGCCACTGCTGCCTTCCTCCCCTCGTGGGGCTGCAGGCCTGCAGGGGGCTGGCAGCCTCCCAGAAACACAGTGCAGGTGGCACTTGGGTCTAACCAGGGAGATGCAAACTGTGAAAGGAGCCACTGAAACACCTCTTCCATCGTTACAAACCCATTCCACAAGCCGTACCTCGCTGCTCTGTGACCCAGCACATAGCCTTGTCACCTCCTGGCTGCCCACTGCCTCACTTGCACCCACGTCACCTTGGCAGGCTCCTGCAGGACTGGCCCGTGAGTTTGTCCCCTCCTGTCACCACTCTCCTGAGCCCTTATGCACCTCAAAGGTTTTCTGAGCTGTTTTTCATATGACATGATGATTTCCAATGAAAAGCTTTGTTTGAATCTACACAAAGGCCACTGCAGCCTTTGTCTAACAAGTCACCTCTCTTATCATCGGGTATTGCATTAGTCAGGCACAATCTGCCTTTCATGAAGTCTTGTTCTGTTTTGTTCCGTTTTCCTCTGTATCTTTGATTGCTCTTTCCTTTAAGGTCTAGTCAAAACCTTGGGCAGCATGAGAACAAACCCGCCAGCCCATAATTGCTCACATCTCATTCTTTTCTCCTTTATCAAATTCACCTTTTCAAAAGTCCCTGGTTTTTCACGGAACCAAAGCGTGTACGATCCCTTCTGCCTTTCTCTCCCTAATAGTTTTTAACTCTGGCCAATTCCATCATGAGTTTGACAGAAGGACAGAGCCACCAAGATAATTAAGTCCCCGCGAGCTTAATGAAAATAGCAGGGCAGGAGGAGAAGTGATGCTGAGCACTGTGCGGTGCTGCAGCGGGGGAGCAGCATCCCTGGGGTGAGAGGAGCTGCCCTGAGGAGCTGAGATAAATACTCCACGTGCAGCAACCTCTTCAGCAGGGCTCTCAGCTCTGCAGACACCGCAGTCAATCAAACATATTGGATCTGCAGGAAAAGAGGATTAATTAACTGCAGAGCTCTTGCAGCCACTTGTTGGAACATCGCTGTGCATGGATCTTTCTCTTGGGCATACAGCAGCATTCCTGGACTCCTGAGTTTTGGTTATCCCACCCAGCTGGCTTGGGAACACTTTGTTTTAGGAGGGCCCTGCATCCTGTTTTGGGACAACCAGTGAGCGCTCCGCCCCAACCATGCATCCACACCTTCCTGTGCTGTTCAAAGGGAAGAGCAGACATGGCTAGAGAGCATCTCTTCCTCTGTTTTGTCACTTATGGTTTTAAAGGAAGACTTCAGGTTGGATATTAGGAAGAATTTCTTCTCAGAAAGAGTGGCCAGGCACTGGCATAGGCTGCGCAGGGAGAGGTGGAGTCACCGTCCCTGGCGGGGTTCAAGGGAAGGGAAGATGTGCTACCCAAGGACATGGCTAGTGGGCAGTGTGGGTGGTGGGTGGACAGTTGGACTGGATGGTCACAGAGGTCTTTTCCAACCTGAATGATTCTATGATTCTGTAAGATTGCTAAGGATTTTCCCCCTCCATGTAAACTGTAAACCAGGCATATTGGGCTCCCTCTCCCAGCGCAATCTTTGTTCACCTCTGCCTTCCTTGCGCTGAGCTAACCAAGTGTTCCAGCTTCATGTAGCCTTTCATCTCCAGCTGCCATATTAATAGAGCACAGTAAATGAGATTTGGCCTGTACTCAGCATCTTATAAATTCCAAGTGCTTTGCATTAAGCGTGTACCCCACTGTTCATTGTTTGGTGCTTGGGGAAAGCTCGGCTGTGGTTGCACAGCACAGTGAAGTATCTCATGCCAAGCCGTGGCGGAAGCAGCGATAGTATTGATAGTGCTTTGTTCACATTTACAAATGAAAGACCAAATGTGTTTTTTATTGATTTGCCTGTTTAGTGCAAGACGCTCTTCAAAGTCACAGCGATGTGGTGCTGAAAGCCCTGGAAGATAAAAGCCAAATGGAGCAGGCGCTGCTGGAGATGGAGAGGAGACTGACAGCTGTAAGTGGGGAAATTAATCTTTTATTCTGAATCTTCGTTCCGAATTTCTCCAATTTCTTCCAAATATTAACTGAATATTAAATTGTCTTCAGACAGAGGATTACAGAGTAGACCGTTTCTTTTGTAATGAATGGGGAAAGCATATTAAAATGCAAATTCTGGACCACATACCGGCTGATGCTTACCCAGGAGACTGTACACGGTGCTATCAGCACTGATGGAATCCTGGTGGGCGAGAAGGGAGCCCAACAGTGCCCTGTGGTGGCAGGCACATGGTGAAGCACTGCTTTCTTGCTCTGTCACATGCCTTTCTTTGCTGGAGGAGGTGGTGCAGTGTGAGCCCACTTTTGGGTCACAGTAAGTATGTTTTACATGGAGTGATACAAATCACCAAGACTGGGTCTTAACTTAAGGTGTCTCACTGATGCACGGTACCAAAGTTTCCTCTTTGAATCCTATTGTCATACTTTGTAATGCATTGTTTACTGCTTCTGCTTCCTGCTCCCCCAGAAAGATGTGGAGATTTCGGACGTGAAATCCAGTGTTGTGCAGCTGAAGGAGGGCCTGGAGTCACTGCCAGCTCAGCTCGGTGACCACCACCTGAAGCTGTGTGAAGAACTACGCTCCCTGAAGCTCCCCAGTGCCTTAGCTGAGCTGCAGACCTTCATGTCCAGTGCCAGGGTCCCCCCCAGGATGGTGGATAACTCCTCCCAGACCTCGCCTGGCACATGTCAGGACTGTGCCTCACATCAGCAGAAAGCACACTGGCCATGCTGCCACGGTATGGGGGGCTGCAGCTCCTTGGGTCTGCCTGCTGCAGGGAAGCAGCATGGGGATGTGACGCCTCGGGATGGCTTCAATACAGCTTCTGAAAGCAAAGTCGGCCCCGTTGCTACAGCCGTGGAATCTTCTTTGGTAGCACAGAGCTGCTCTCACTATCCATGTGTGTGCAGTGCTAACAGCCAGTTTCTGGGGGATGGTCGGAAGAAGCGCATTCCCATACTGCAGGAGATATCCCCAGTCACTCCTCTGAGGAAGGCAGTCCACAGAGGCACCAGGGGATTTAAACCCATGACACCATCACAACAGAGGCAGCCTCAAGTGTGCCACCTCTTTGTGCAAAGCGACGTGTCCGGGCAAAGAGATGGGAACTCATCCACAGACCAGGAGCTGGAGAACATAGCCATAGGGAACAAGGCAAAGCAGAAGTTGGGAAGGATCCCCTGGAATAAAGTAATGGAGAGGAAAAAAACATACCCCAGCAAGAGAAAAGGGGAGCTCGCCGCGTGTGCTGATGGTGGGCTGAAGCAAGTAAGAGCAAACAGGATTACTGGCTTGGGAAGCACCAGAAAAAATCGCTTTCCCAGATATACAGTTGCTCTCAGTTTAGCGAGCTCTAACCCAATTTCCGCAGCTCCCCACCAACAGCTGCTCAGCAGCGCTCAGCCCAGGCTTACGAGGAGTTTCCTGCCAGTGCCGTGCTCCAACAAAAGCATGCTCCAACTTGCAGACCAAAGAAAGAGAAGTTTGGAAAATAAAACAAGAGTGATAGTCTCCAGTGTGAGAAGGGATTTCTGGGATTCCTCTCCCCAGGAGAGTCCGTTCTCCCTGTGCAGAACGGGTGAAAAACAGGCGAGCTGCTCCACAGGCTCCACCAAGCCGTGTCCTGACAATGCTCAGGGCACAGAATGTCGCTCCTTAGTTTTTGATAGCGATTATTCAGATTGAAGGGTTTCGTTTTCAGAGCCTCCAGTGCAGACGTGGCCGTCTCTGTTGCCGTTTATTCCTCCTGTTAAGTCCCTACGTCTGATGTTGGGAGCTCCTGTTGGGACTGTGGAGAAGGGCTGAGTGTCCCCATGTGAGCACAGCCCCTTGAAAACAGGCAGGGCTCCCGCCTGGCACCCAAGCATGTCGCTGCCTGCTCGGATCCATCCTCAGGGACAGCGTGGGATCTGAGGCTTGGGAAGCTGCGTGGGTCTGCGTTATTTTACCCCCCACCAGAAGTGCCCCGGGCTCTGCTTAATGTTGTGTTCTCACAGCAGAGAGGTACCTGCACTCGGCTGAGACTTCCAGCCCTACACTTCAATAACATCTTTGTAGCTGGAGGCTTTCACTCCTCTCTTACTCGTAGTCTCTGTTTTGGTTTGTATGTCTGAAAGTTCCGACTTTTGGCTCCCTAGAAAGTAGGGGTCCTTTTCTGGCTGGTTTTGGTAAGGTTGAGATTTGCCCCCAGAGCTGTTTCTGAGCGTTGATTGGATACGGGCTCAGCTGAGGAAAGCACAGTCCCAGCAACCCAGAGAAAAGTGCATCGACTGCCGTGCTCCTTCTCCCTTGAGGCCAAACTTTCTTTGTTTCAGGAAATTCAGGACATTTAGTTTCTATCATAGCAGTCTCATGTCTCTCTTCATGAGTAAAGGACGTGTTCACCTTAAGCTGCTCAAGGATGGCTCTCGGACGGAAGCCCAAAGGAGCGAAGTCAAAATTCAACAGCTTCAGTACCTGATGGACATTTCTCATCTGTGAGATGCGGTTCTTTGGCTCAGGGTCATCCCCAGTGTGCAGATGTTGAGAAGGGACCGTCTGACCACCAGCCTGGCATAAATGGCAGCTCGAGCCCTCGGCAGCCCCACGAGCAAACAGAGCAGCTCTCCCTGGGTCTCCAGCCATGGATCTGCTTCCACTGCTTCAAATGGTTTTGCCCTTTTGATCTTTGATCTGAGCTGCTGCCGGCAAAAGAAGCGTTTCAATATTGACAAAAGCAGTCTATTGCCACGAACCCACATGGTGCAGCGCTCTCATCCCACGGGGGAGGGCTGGGATCGTTAGCCCGGATTTAATAAACCCGTTGTTTCTTTGCAAATGTCTCATTTCTCAGTACTGGTTGTTTTTTTTTCAGGAGAGGAGATATCCCATTTCAGCAGGTGAACAGACAGCATGACGGCTGCCCACAGCCCTTCTTCCTTTCACATTCCCCTTCCGCAGCTGCCCTCCCCATAGTGCAGCAGTTTGTGGTGGGTGAAACCCGCTGCGGGGGGCTGAGGCTCTCACTGCGTTTTGGGGAGAGGAGGGCTCGGTGCTCTCCGTCCTGCACTGCTGCCAGCCCGGCAGCGCACAGCTGAGCTTGGAGGGACCTCTGCTGCGAGCCCCAAGGACGGCGCAGCCCCGGGCCTAAGCGCAGCGGGGTCGTGCTGGGGACCCCACGGGCACGGAGGGGTCCTGAGCGGCGTTTCGGGATGCAGAGCAGTGAGCGGTGCTCCCCCCGCTCTGGCCGCCTCCGTGGGGATGCGGAGGTGATGCGCCGGGGTGAGGTGGCGCCCAGGCGGCTCGGGACACAGACGCGCACACGCACTGCGGAGATGGCCCGCGTCGGCTCATCTGCCCCTGAGTCACCGGGCAGAGCGGGAGAGCGCCGGCGGCACGGGGATGCGGGAGCTGCGCGGAGCCCCAGCGGCTGAGATCCGGGGCCGCAGAGGGCTCCATCCCGCAGCCCGCCCGTGCGCAGGGTGAGGCCGGCACTGCCCCGCTCCCCCCGCAGCCTCCCCGCCGCTAATCCCGGGCTCAGCCGCCTGCCTGCTGCCTTTGTGGGGCCGGCATTGCCCAAATTCCCCGGCCCTGCGCTCGGCGCAGCGGTGCTGCAGTGGCGGCGGGCAGGGGGTGCCGGTGCCGCCCCTCGCCTCTTGGGGGCACCTTTTGGGGACGGTGCCCTGCACGGTAACGCAGCACCACGGGTGCGGGGGCGCCGGGACGCAGCATCACCCCCAGATTTGGGTACCACCGGCACAAGGGCTACCCTCGCTGCCTGCCCCTCTCGAGCATCCCCTATGGAGATCCGTCCCTGCCCGCCGCACCGCACCGCACCGCACCGCCCCTCCCGCCCCAGTGCCGGGCGGGTTCCCGGTGCGGGTGCCCGCGGCTCGGAGCGGCGCGTGACCGCCTGCCGCCGCCTCCCGCTCCGCCGCAGAGCCCGGCCCGCACCGGCAGCGGCAGCGGCAGCGGCAGGTCAGCGGGGGCTGCGGCGGTACGGGCACCGGGGCCTCCCCGGGCTGCGGCGGGCGGCGGGAGGCAGCCGGGGACGCGGCAAGGTGAACGGAGGGCGGCGGAGAGGAGCTGCCGGTACCGGGGACGCCGGGGATGGGGACACCGGGAGCGGGGACGCCGGGGATGCTGTGGGCGGGCAGAACAGGCGCCATGGAGCATCCGCACCGGGGATGGGGACGCTGGGGCTGGGGACTGCCGGCACCAGGGCTGCTGCAAACGGGAGCGTTGGGAATGCGGGCTACTGGCACCGGGGACACCGGGAATAGGCCCAGCTGGGACGCAGCCAGGAGCCACTCGGGATGGGGCACAGCTGGGCACAGGCCCCAGTGCGGGGAAACAGGGACAGCCCCCACCCCCAGGCAGCGTCACTCCCACTCACCAACCCCCTGTCCCTGCAGGGCGAAGGTGAAGGCTCGCCATGGCTGCAGCGTGGCTTGTCACCTGGGCACTGCTCCTGGCCGACAGGGTCCCCACCATGGCACAGGAGACGCTGTCCCCAGACGAGACATCGCAGCAGGGCAGGGTACCCCTACACGTCCCATCCTGGGGGCACATGGGGACACCCCTGGCCTGGGATGCATCGGGGGAGCTGAGTGGTGCTGGGGACATTGAGAGCGAGCACTGGAGAGGTGGTGGCCCTGTGCATTGGTCCCAACTGCCACAGCTGGGCACTGTCACCGGGACACCTCGGGTAACAGGGACAAGTCTGGCAGGTGACACAACCCTGGCTGTGGTGGAGGAGCCCTTCATCACCTGGCAAGGACGAGAGGCCAAAGGCCAAGACAGCCCCAGGGGGAGGACACAGCTGCTTCACAGCTCCACACCAGGGATGCCATCCCCCCAGGTGCCCGTGGACACGGGGCCACCCTGGGCAGGTCAGGGGACGCTCTCATCTG
>PPHD01002313.1:21715-36591 GCA_002909625.1 Bambusicola thoracicus | reverse complement strand
AAAAAAAAAAGCAACTGGTACATGATTAAATTATTACAATCAATCATGTTAAGGGATATGAGACAGTGTTGGCGAGCTCTTATCTGAGGCATATCAATACAGCTCTGAGCTGTACTATATTAACAAAGAGATCCTCCTTCTTTTTGCTAGCAGCGTCAATCAGTACAGAACTGACAGCATGAAGTGGCTACAAAGACTCTGGGTGTCTGCTCCTCCATCAGAGGAGCTCTCTTGCTCCTGTTCAGAGGGCCTGCAAGTTTTCTGCAGCCATTTTTATTAAAAAATCAACGCTTGATTTCAGCTGTGACTGTGCTCCTGAAATTTACTTTTCATACTCTTTTCCAGGCTTCGCCTCTGACAAAAGATAAATCTTTATCTAATGTCTAAAATGTATTACAGAATTCTCAAATCTGCAGTTCATTTAATCAACATTAAAGATATATTTGGTTACTTTAATTAAAAACTGTTGTTATGTAGCACTCAGGCATTAAGCTAAAGCACTTTAGTTCATCATGCTGGAGTGATTACTTACAGTTTTTATCCATGGTGTCTACAACAGGTATTGTATTATTCATATGATAGCTAATCACCTACTGGCAAGTAAAAAACCTCACATTCGCTAGCAATGTGATGCTAGCACACACTCCACAAGAACCTTCTACCAGACATTTCACTTGTGACTCCGGAATTCTCAGGGGTCTCAATGGGGAACAAGGGAGTGAGGTTTATCTGGACTGATATTTGCTCATATGCTGAACTAGAAAGATGCGCTCCAGTCCTGATTCAAAACCCACAAGTGTTACCAGGACTCCAGATCTGAAGTGATACTTCAGGCCTCCTGCTGAGATGCATTAGTTAAAGGGGTGCAGCCTGCTAAGATGCTGTGGTTATCATGTGGGACATCAGAAAAAATTATTTTCAGAAAGAGCAGTGCTGCAGTGGCAAAGGCTGCACAGGGAGGTGGTGGAGTCACCATCCCTGGAGGTGTTCCAGAACTGTGTGGATGTGGCACTGAGGAACATGATTAGCGGGCATGGTGGGGGTGGGGTGACAGTTGCACTGTATGGTCTTACTGGTCTCTTCCAACTTTAACAACTCTGTGATTCTATGATTCTATCATCACTTTAATCCTACATCACCTCTGAGAGATGAAGTTACTGTGATCTCTCAGAGTAATGCTGTCATCTCTGTAGCAGCATAGACAGGCTGGTTGTTGTAGGTGAAGAAAGCACTGGTTGTGGACTTGCAAAGGTTCTCATTTTTGCGTAAGACAGAAGGAAAGAAAGGTGTGGACAACAGTGAGTTGTCACCTGCCTGAGAACCTTCTCTTACCCCAGACAAACTGTTAATACCTCTGGATGCTCCTCGGAAACCCCCATCAGACTTACAGCTTTGGTTAACAGCCAGACACTACTGCCCAAGAATGAAATATCCATGTGAGGCACAGAGAGGAAAAGCTAATGTAATATTAAAACTAGAAATATCCATTCTGTCAAATGAAATGCCCTGCTGTTTGATCCCATTTACTGGAGTAAGGCTGTATATCAAAGTATCTTGGGTTTTAAATTACACGTCAGATGTAATTTTGCACTGTGGACATGAAATGTGGGACTGTCCTTTAAGGGAATAAAGTAGTAGCTCAAAATGACTGACTAATAGTGAGCTCACTTTCATAATGGCTCCAAATCTGGCATCTGGCCACCTCTGCAAAAGGGTGTTTGGAAAATAGCCATGGATGCTGACAGCAAGGTCCATTGCTGACATGGTATTTCTGTCTCCTTTGGAAGGCATTCTTACTTTGCAGCAGATTCTGCCAAGAGAACCCAAAAAGGAGAGCACCACCACACTCTTTTTAGGATTTTGTGATGGTAACTGCAGAGAGCTCGTTTCAGGGAGGACCTGAAGTATTTGTGCACTAAAGGACTTCTGTGTTTCTAACGCAGATGGAGAGACAGAAATCCAGTGACCGTGCACCATCATTGGTTTTCTGAGTTCCTTCAGAGGCCACCAGCCTGTGAACGTAATAGTACAAAACTATGTTTCTTTTCCCTTCCTTCCCTTTCTTGTGGAATAACATTTCTGAATACATATTCAAACTTACTTCAAGAGCTTTTCTTCCTCTTACAATCCATTCATCTACTTTGATTTATTATCCAGCCTTATTGTATGCATGCTAACAGTGTGCCTGTTGGGATTTGAAGACACAATTAGAGCCTGTGTTTCTACTGTTGTACTTTCTGTCTCTTTGTATCTGAATTTTCATGCTAGAAGGAATTTTAAGGATGATTATCTTCCTGTTCTTTACATTAAAAGCCTTGAACACCTAGAATAGATGGCAATCCCTATAGGCAACTTTAATTAGGCTTTCTCTCATTGGTTATCGTCCATAATACACTTACTTCTACAGGCATATCTGGGTTGCATTGTGCAAGGTTCCGTATGAATCTCAGGAAGGGGATCTACTTCAGCTGGTTTAAGCTATATGAAAGCAAAGCACATACATACACCAAGGGGTGGAAGGGATTCTCTCTCTACATTGTAGAAAGACAGTAGGGATGTTCTAGCTCATTCTAGGGTACATAACTTGGACAGATGGAATGAGTCTTCTTCTGGGAGTGCTTCTGTCTGCCTATTAACTGTAGCAATCTAAACAAGGAAATTGGTTTTGATGACTTGCTCTGAGGAGGCTTGGGTGAGAACCACCACGGTGTGTGCCCTTTTTCACCTCAGGAAAAGACAGCCCTTACACAACTGATTCCAGTTTCAACCAAAACAAAGGGGCAAGAAGGCCATTAGAAAAACAGTACCAAGCGGTGAAATTATTTACGTGTTCCAAACTAGAGAGGAAAGTGGTTCTCAGACCTCCTGTCCCCTTAGCTTAGTACTCGAGTCACCAGATAGTGCTAAGGACCTCAGCAAGTCTGAAAGCTCAAGGTTCAACGAACGGCTCTCTGGTTTGATGGAGATGAGAGATGGTTTATATGCTCTGAGAAACAATGCCAAAGGCAACTGTTTGCAAAACTTTCTACAATCTTTGCGTCTTACTTTCCTCACTGAAGGGGAAGGGCTTGAGGAGGCTTTTCAGGTATATCTAAAATCTGATTTTCTCCTTATAGGAGGCTCTTCACATGAGAGTTATTTTTTAGCAGATCATTTTCCACATGATTGTCCAAATGAAGCCTCTGATTTTGTCACAGTCTGACATCTGCACCAGATACTCCATCTGTAAGAGCCTCTCCTTGATGACTTTTTAATCAGATGAATGGTCAACCACAGAGTTGGATTGAGTGAGTTAAGCACAGTGGATCATGTTTCTTTTCATTTTTACTCTCACTTTCTACTTACAGTTTGTCTGGGAATAGATGAGGATTTCCTCAAATGTATTTGTTATTTGAAATAATTCATACGTTTTGCTAGCAAATAATTCTTAGCCGGTAGACTGTTCACAAGCGATTTGTTGAAGATATTTGGAATGCATGCAATGTTGGTTAGATGTATAATTCTCTTCATATTGTTACTGTGCCCTGATTGTATAATTTATATAACAAAATACAGGGCAAATTATGAATTTTACAATTGCTTGCACAATGAGAAATTTACCCTCAGTGAATATTTGCAGATTCAATCTTAACATTCATTTTTCATGAGCATTCATTTTGGCAAAGCTGCTTTGCTAAAACATTTCTGGAAAGCAAACACCAAAAGGATCTTAAACGCAGAAAAAAAGGAAGGGAAAACAAGCAAGCATTTGCTGAAAAGCACTTGTTGGATTCAGTCAGCACTGCTGCCATGTTGTTTTGCCCAAACCTCCATCTCGGGATGTTCGGAAGACTGAAAGTGGCTTTCTGCATAAGAGTGAGCAAAACCAAACATCCACGTGAGTCCATCGCAGTGCAGTGATTCAGGACTCCAAGTCACGCACAGCCAGTGCACACCATGCTGCTGAGAGCAGCCCTGCACTGACAGCTTTGGAGCATTCCCCTGAGAAATCACAGCCTGTTGGCCTGGGGTTTGATCTTATTTTTTTTTAATTCCCTTGCAGTTCAGCTCATCAAGTCACTCAAGCGAAGTATGACAAAGCCTGAAAGCCCTGGAGGCATTACTTATTTATTTTTACAAATCCTGCAATAAGTCAGTTTAGTTGTTTTGAGCTTGTTTTATAATATTGGATTTTTTTTTCTTTCCCTTTTTTTTTGTTTTTGTTTTGCTCCTTTTCGCTGGGGTGTCCTTTGATTCTAAGCTACAGAGTAGCCTTGGAGGCTAACACACCTGGTATTCACTCGAAATGCTCAGCACTCTCACCTCCCACTGGTCTCCTGCTCACCTGTGGAATGGCAGGGAGCAGAAATGCTGGCAGAGCTTTTGCATTGAATCATCCATAATCTGAAGCCAAGATTTTCAATTAACCTTGCCATTTTTCTAGGTACACTCATGTTTGCCCATGTTAAGCACTGGCTGAGAAACCAGGCAATTTCCCTGAAATACGCAGTTCATATCCTCCATCTGTGGTTAAACCCCAGAGTTATTAATTCTGAGTATAATTTTGCAAGCTACTTGCTAGTGCTGGGGGAAGCTCAATCCTGCCCCACTGCTTCCTCTGGCTCAAGAGGGTTGTCTTTCTGGATTCTTTCCTCCTGGTAGTATGAGTCCAGCCAATTTTTATTGTAAGCATTGGAGCCTTAATTTGACCCTACATTCCAAGGTATTCTGGGCTAATTTCTCCCTTTTTATGTAAAAGCACTGAAATATGGGGAATTGCAGCAACCTTGAAGTTGGCCGTATCTGTCCATCTAGACATCTGACTGATATATGTCATGTCAGTTAATGGTCTTACCACCGCACACAGGGGTTGCCCACAGCTTCCTACATACATTGCACATGCCCTTGCACCAGTGATACTCCTTCCCTCTGTGGTAGAATGCATGGTGCAGCACATGCCTTCAGGAATGAGCTGGCTGGCCCAGAAACTGATTACCACCTCTGTAGTGGAGGTGTAAGAGCATGCCCACTCCAGACATGGAAGTGAAAGAGGACAAATTCTTGTTTTCCAGCCTGCATGAAGCAGACACAGCCTGCCTGTGCTGTGGCTGCTCTCTCTGTATACACCCGTCTGCAGACTTTAATTAACTTTCCTGACTGAGCAGAGCCGTTGCTAATGAAGCGGCTAATTTTGAGAGCAGGGGGCATATTCCATCATTTAATGTGTTCGTATGATTCTAGTATCCCATAATGCCTTGTTTTCCTCATCACTTAGTTCCCTCTCTTTTCTTTCTTTTTATTCTTTTTTTAATATTTGTATCTAACTCTGTCTCCTTCCCCACATGGGCGTCTGTGCCCTGGCTTCAATTACATTTCTGCAAAAACCTATTTGAGCTGGATACAAAGCTCCAGTTCAAGATTTACCAATATCTAATCTCGGGAGAAAAGTGCCATGAAAGGTAGAAAACCCCAAACTGGATTTATGTGCTCACTTGAAATTAACACATGTCTCTGAATGAGATTTCTCTCCTTCCTCAGAATAGATTCTGTCCATAAATACTCTGAAGAAAATAAAATAAACTAGTTCTTCTGTTGTTGTGGTTCACCATTTGCTGTTTTCAAAACACTGTGATTTTTGCCGGGGAGCAAAGGTGGCAGCACATCTGGCTGGAGGTTTAATATCTGACACAGCCTCTGGCTGTGTCTCCATATGGATGTAAACCTCAGGATACATGTGGTATCCTGAAAGTTTTTTCCATTGCTTTGTGGTTTTTTTAAACTATATCTTATCCTCAAGCTGGCTTGTCCTAGCAACTTCAGATGAAGTTCAGATAAAAGCTCTAGGAATTAATTTTGAGAGAAGGAAAAGCTCAGAGGGAGCATATTTTTTGGAAACTCAAGAACTTCAAAATGACACAGTCTCTAGAAGATACTGAAAGTCTGAGTGAGGACTGAAGGAAGTCTACATTTCCAGCTGAAAAGACAAGTATAACTACAGTCTTTTACAATGCTGAGCTTAAAAATCTTCAAATGTGAGAAGACAGGTTTGTCATAAGGTGGGCAGATATTCCGCCAGGCGACCCCACTACCTCTCTACTGCTTATTGCTCCTTGCCAGTCACTGCCTTTTCCAGGCAACTCCTAGAAACAACTTACAGTCACTGATGAAGTGGGAGCATATAGCCCAAAATCCAGCACTAGGGAGCCCTGGCAAATAGGAGAACCTTGACATACTGTGTGCTTGGATGTCAGAGACAAAAGAAACATCTGGGACCAAGTTAGGAGCTGTGATTATAAATCTCAGCATCCAGCAGCAAGAATCAGGTAAACCCTTGGAAGCCACATGACTGTGAAACCTCTTGTGGGAAATTTATTACAGAATCACAGAATCATGAAGGTTGGAAAAGACCTCTAAGATCACCTAGTCCAACTGCCAGCCCATCTCCACCATGCCCACTATCCATGTCCCTCAGTGCCACAACCACACGGCTCTGGAACACCTCCAGTGACAGTGACGACACCACCTTCCTGAGCAGCCTATTCCAGCACATCACTTCTCTTTCTAGGAAGAAATTTCTTCCTGATATCCGTGGCCTGAAGAAAAAGTCCTGCAGACCACTCACACTTGCCTGGATCCCAAGACAAGGAAAGAAGAGAAACCTACAGTAGGAAGGGAGGCTGTATTAGTGGTAGCTCTTTGCTCAATTGTCATTCATTTAATTTGTAATTTAGAAACGAGAAGATATTTTTTTTGTGATTTATTCAGAGGAAATTTCCTGAGGTATGAAGTTTACTAAAATGAAAGATGATATCATGCAATTAGAAAGATGATCACTGTGCTTTGGGCAGAGGAAGTATTATGACAAAGGACAGCTTAGAAGTACACCTCTCTGCTCTTAAATTCTGTGTGCCTTTCCTTCAATATCATGACTGCTGGTGGATGGGGGGCTTGGCGTTAGTGATCCCACCATTTGGCAGGTTGTTTGAGACTGACATTCCCATGCTTTCTCAATCAGTGTGCTGATTTTCTTTGATTTACTAAGATGAAGACATTGCATGGGAAGGGAGAAAAGAAGGGAAAAGTGAGAAATGTGAGAAATGTGAGAAGGGAGCAAACAGAAGGTGAAACAGCCAAGGGTATGGCACGGAATGTCTCCTGTGTGCCAGAAACCAAGAAGCAGCAAGGGCTGTATCCATCAAAGCAGCCAGGCAGAGAGAAAGGTTTTATGTATATAAAGGAACTGATATTTTTCAGATTGGAATGGTTGTTTGGATTTAGAATGAAGAGATGAACAGGACCAGAAAGTCAAAGAGTGTGACTTGAGGTATGTCTTTTATGTGTTGTGATTTAGGGATCAGTCTCACTGTTACTGTTAAGAAGAAGGACAACAACAGAAGAAAACTTAACTCAGGAAATTTTGTTGATATTTTATGGAGAATTGAGGGGCTCCTCAGAAAAAAAAAAAAAAAAAAAAAAAAAGAAAAAATATGGTATTATCCAGCACAGTCCTCACAGCTGATGAAGAGATCTGGGCACCAGTCTGCCACTGATTGGCGATGTAAAGTTGAGTAACTTACTTATACACTCTGGAACTTACTTTCCTCTCCTAATATCTGTAAGTCAAAGTCTCTCTTACCGTGACCCTACACAGCAGCTAAAAAGACAGATTCTGATTCTGGTTTTGGTTTTAGGCTTAGTGATGCTGAAGAACCAGAAATACAAATGCCAATAATGAAATAAAAGTAAACATGAAATGCAGCATCATCTTATTAACCATTACCAAAACTGCAATATTTTACTTTTAGTTGTGTATTGACTATATTGATTCCAGCCTTCTTTAAAGCAGTACTTAGTTCAAAGACACTTACTTACTTTAACAGTTTCTTGTTAGAAGGGAATATACTGACAGCAGATATTACCTCTAGTATACGGAAGTTAAAACATACTGGAAGCTTATGTTTTTGTCTTGTGTGTTTTAATGCAGAGGGAGAGGTGTTGCTACTAAGCCGGGAGCAGGAGGTATTTTTAGTTGCTGAATATTAATGAATCAATGACTTCCCAATCTTTCATGGGATTGTGGAGAATACAGAAGTACCAAGCTGTGTTAAAAAGAAGGTATCTATTACAAACTGCTATAGGAATAAAAAGTACTAACAACAAATACATCATTCGAGCTTCTACTTCATTTCACTTGTAGACCGGGGATGTTCATGAGTTGAATCTCACAGAGAGACCTCTAGTGACAGAGTAATACACTGCACGTACATACAGGTCCTGTAGGATGTCAAAATCATTCATGTTCGAAAAGTAGCAATGTCATAGAATCACGGAACCACCAAACTATTAAAGTTGGAAAAGACCTCTAAGATCATCCAATTACCATTCCATCCCCACCATGCCCACTGACCACATCCCTCAGTGCCACATCCACACGGCTCTGGAACACCTCCAGGGACGGTGACTGCACCACCTCCCTGTGCAGCTGTGCCACTGCAGCACTGCTCTTCCTGGGAAGAAATTTTTCCTAATATCCAACCTGAACATATCCTGGCACAACTTAAGGCCTCACAGTTATTATAAAAGAGAGACTTGTCTGTAACATTCAGTAATGAACTGACATCCTTAAGTAAAATTCTGAGTCTCCGTTTTCTCCTTGAGTTAAAGAGGTTTTTTTTTACGACAATAATCTTGCACTGCTTTGCTCCGGACAGAACTGTTTGTTCATCATTTGGACTTAGAAAGAACAATTTTTTACTCTCACTTTAAATGAAGTTAACACAGTACCAGAAATTGCACAGGGGAAGTGAAGAGGCAAGCTGACTCCATTATTATTTACTATTTACAACAATATACTTCAAAGCTGTAATAATTTGAGAGATCAAGGTTTCATCTGGCTAGGCACTGTACAGAGAAAAAATATATATTACATTGTTGCTATTATTATTTTTTTCCTCTTATTTTTCACTCTTGGAAATACGCAGGGTAATAACCAAAATCCCTCCCTCTAACCTCTCCAAAGTCAGTGAAAGCCCATAGACTTCCTAAGGCAGAGCTTACACCCAGCTCATCGCCTTGAAAAGCCACTAGTGCACCTGCATTATGTGGAGGACGTACAGACTTATCTCTTTTCATATTACACCTCCTTAGCATGCTCCCCTCCCAGGCAAAGCACCACTCTTGGTTGTACTTGTGCATCCAAAAACTTTTCTTAACACTCAAGATAAATTAGAGACAATAAAGCTCAGCTTTTATAGCACTTTTCATGCAGAATGGGTCCTTAAGCACTTTGCTGAGTTAAATCACACAGTTAGAGAATTAAATAATGTAAATTTAATATTTTTTTTCTTTAAAGCATTACTACTTGTTTTATTGCTACTGTCCAAATTGAATAATTCTCTCCCTCCTTTACTAGTGCTATTATTTAATATTTATATACCAGTGCTGATCAGAGGTCTCAGTAAGACTAGTCTAGGTGGTGCACTGACTGAACAGTTGCACATCACGCTTCTCAGGAGCAGATTCTTCAGAGGTGAATTTTACTTTTACTGAGGTCACTGGCAAAACTTCCACCAGTTTCACGGAGGTCCTTAGAGAGGCCTGGTCCAAGTAGAGACACCTGATGATCCCATGACCCTAGTCTGACTATAGATGGAATGTTTGTGAATTTAAAGATCCCAAGATGTTTTTCTGGATGCTCAGCACCTGGAGTCGGAGCAATCAACTTGGCTCATGCTCAAGGTGCAAATACGGCAGCTAGATCTTCAGTGTGCGCCATGCCAAAGAACAGAGAGGTCTGCAGAAATCCTGGCCATGGAGATGAGTTGAAAGTCAGCTCAGGATGATGCGTGTGAAGGGCTTAACAATTTTGATAAAATATCTATTGAGCCTTGGCAGAAAGCTCTATCAAGAGGCAAATAATTAGCATTGAAATGCTCAGCCTCCGTATAGCCAAGTGGCCAGAGGCTTGGACAAATACTCAGATCTACTTGCTAGGGGATTGGGCACAAGTTTGCTGAGAGGAGTGACTAGCTCTGGCTCAAACATGAGACATACTGGAACCACAGGTCTCACATGTACAAGCCTCAGTGCAAGAACTAAGGCCATGCTTTCTTTCCACAATTATTTCTGGAGTGATAACTTTTGGCTCCCTGCAGTTTGCCAACAGAGCTGTAGATTCCTGAAAAATTGCTTCAAGTGTACTGACCTTTCTATTCTGAGCCACCTTTCACTCGTCCCTTAGAAACAGCAGCGAGCCCCAGGGAAGCACAGCCTGCAGGCTGCAAACCGCTGCCCTAGATACTCCTCAGGCAGTTCTGAAGCACCAGCTTCCCCCAGGCTGCAGCAAATCTGACCTTAGCACAACCTTTCTGGTGAGGCAGACCCAGGCAGAAAGAACACCCTTTGGGAAGGTTTCAGTGAAGTAATCCTTCATGGGCAGTGGCCTGCAGCCAAGCACCAACCCCTCTTTCTTTTAGTAGAAACTCGTCTCTACTGATTTCAACTTATCACGTGCTAGATAACCACCGAGGGCTGCTCCGAAAATAATGCCTCCTATTTTATTATGTTGGCCCACAGTGTCAGAGTGGGTGCTGTTGGTATCGTAGCAGAAGTTGAACCTTCCCAGTAATATATCATTACATGCTGTTGCCGTGTGACAGTTGGCAGCAGGGGGGCAGTCTTACAAAATGGCATCTGTCATGGAAGCACATATGAAGTAAAGTTGTGGCATTGAATTCCTCCACATGGGAAAATGGCATCCACTGACATTCACTGACACCTGCTTAACGTTTATGGAGACCAGTCGGTGGATGTGAACACAGTGAGGTGATGTGTGGTGCATTTCAGCAGTGGCAACAGTGACGTGGGAGACAAGCCAAGTTCTGAATGGCCATGCAGAGCTGTCACACCATGAAACAAAGAACTCATCTCAATCAGTTCACCTGTGTGAACTGCAGTTATAAGCAGGGAACTGTATATGGAGCTGAATATCAACTTCAGTGTGTTGGAAATGATGGTGACAATACTGGAACACCAAAAAGTTTGCACCAGGTGGGTCCCATGAGTGCTCACACAGGCACAGAAGTAACATCATATGCAAGTTTGTCAGGATCTGTTGAACCAATATGAGGCTGAAGGTGACTGCTTTCAGGACCATATCATTACCAGTGATGAGATGTGGTGTCACACTATGAGCCGGAGTCAAAACAGCAGTCCATGGAGTGGCAACATGTGAATTCCACATTGAAGAAAAAGTTTGAGATGCAGTCCTTAGTGGATAAAGTGATGTGTTCTGTTTCTTGGGATAGGAAAGGAGCAATCCTTCGGAATTTCATGGAACCTGAACAAACCATCAACTCTGACCACTATGTAGCAAGCTGAAGGTTCAAAGTTGCAGTCAGGCCAGAGAAGAATACAACCTTTCTCTTGCAATGCAATAATGCCAGGCTCCATATCAGTCTAAAGACCATTAAGCACACTGTCAGTCTTGGCTGCACTGTCCTACCGTACCCACTGTATAGTCTAGATTTGTCCCCTTCTGACTTCCATCTGATCAGACCAATGAAAGATGGATTGTGTGGGCAACCTTTTCCTTGTGATGGCAGCTGTGTAACAGTGGGTCACCTCTACTGGTGCAGATTGTTACAACCACAGCATGCAGGCTCTTGTTCACCTTTGATGATAATGCATATCTACTGGTGGTGATTATGTTGAAAAATTGTGTTTTGTAGCTGAGAATTTGCTCTGTCAAATAGTGTTATTGTGCTCTTTGTATCTGTTGTAGTTTCCATGGAAATAAGCAGGAAGTCTTATTTCAGAGCAACCTACATACAATGTCCAGTGGACTTTCATGAACCTATGTACACCTCTACTTTCTCAAATTCTTTGCCAAAGTCTGAACAGAACATTTTTGTGGATTTTTTTTTCTTTTTGTCAGTCCAATGAAATAAAACTGTATCAAGAGACTGTATTGATTTTCTAACACAATCTGAGGGAAAACAGGTTTCTTGTCAACTTCCTTTTCTCCTGGCTGCCCACCCATGAAATGCTGCAGAGCAAAAATGCTACTAGTTCTGGGAATTTCAGAGCACTCTGCAAAGCAGGCACCTCAAAACCCTGATAGTTCCTTACTGCCAATGAGTGACTCAGGAAGCACTACTGATTTCATGAAGAAAACTGCAATGCAGTAAAATTTTAGGAGTTTTATCACAGGACAATCTTAAGGCTTGACTCTATTGCATTGACTCTGTCCTGTCAATCTTCTCTGATTTATATGCATCCTTCATGTGACACAATTGCAGTCCTTTTTACGGCCTTCCACAGCTCAGTCACCTTTTCTCTAATGGAAGATCCGCTTCCTTCCCACTGTTGCTAGGCTGTGTTTCACCAAAACCCTCAATTCTTCTCCCTGAAAAACTCTTCTCCAAAAGATTTATGCTCAATTAACCCTTCCAAAAAGCTTATTTCCCTACTTTACTCCAGACAAGCACACCAAGATGCTACAGAAAAGCAGAGAGCAGCATGAACGTGTGTTTTCCTGTGAAAGCTCATGCCCTTGCATCTCCCTGCCGATTCTCTGTTACTGTCTATAGCATTTCCCTGCAGGCTGCTGTCTGAATGACAAACAAGTGAAAGGACAAGACGTGTCTGAAAAGAACAAAAGCCCCAAGAAAACCCTGAAGTGCTTTTTCATTCCTGCAGAGAATAACCCTCCAGGAGTAAAAAAAAAAAACAACAAACACAAAACAAAACAAAACAAAAAAAACACCTCTGAACACCCTAACAGAAATGCCCTTTGAGGCTTTCAAGTCAAGAAAGTCTTCCCCTAAATTTAAGACTCCCTTCTACCCCACTCAATTTGGAGCACTCACGTGAAGGGCTCTGTGCTCTAACCATCAGAAGATAATTCAGAGGCCTGTGGCCTGGAGCAGCTTCCACTTGTTAGGGAGAGAAATACAAGGAGACCTTTCCCAAGCTATTCCAAATGGCTTTGTCCAAGGGAGACTTTCGATTGACTTTGGTTGCCTCAGATCTTATCTCAATATGGCACTCACACATAGTATCAAAGCTTTTGTGTGTGTTGAAGTTCTGTGGCAGTGAGGAGAACAGTTATTCAGATTGGACAATCATGGCAATGCAACACTTCTACAGGATTGGTTTTACAAAGAACTGTACTTGCTGGTTTTAATACCAAGTAGGGTTTTCTGAGACTGAAGTCATGCTCTGAAATTAAGGTACTGTATGATTAAAGAAAAAAAGTAGCTCTAGAAATGAAATGCCAAAATACGGCAATTACATGAAAGATATTGTGTAAAACATGTGACATACTGGTTTGTATCACTTGTGAAAATGTGACACAGTTCCTCTTCCTTGTTTTCACTTAACTGCTCAGATTTTCAACTCTTGCTCAGGAAAATATTCTGTGACAACTTTGTGTCTGTGGGTACATAGGCTTCCCAATACTTCATTCTTTATTTTTTCAAATCATTTGTTCTCATACAACTTTTCTTAGAAAAAAATATCACCTCTCCAAAAAGTTTGTAAAAAAAAAACTCCTCTGAGTTTCTGAAGCTGAAGCAGGAGAGTGAAACTGGAAATGGATTGAGGACTACTGCACAGATGCTGTGGGGAAGGTGGACAAGGCAGTCTTTAAGACTGTTCTACCATACACCAGGGGCTGTCTCAGCTGCTTGAGCTCTTACGATAAGGGCCCTCACATCTTCTGACTCACAGAGGCCTAAGCACAGTGTTGTATCTGGTCATTTTTTTGAGGACAGTCCACATCACCATGCCACCACTGCACAGGATATTCTGCAGCAAGGCTTCTTTGTGGTTGCTGCCTACAGACTCAGAGGCACTCAATCAGGCTCTTCCATTTATGATGCTGTTGTTCTGACTGTTAAGTCAAGCAACGTCTTTAGATCTAATTTCCTTTCCATTATAATCTATAACAGGGCAATATCATGGTTCCTTCTGCCATGCTCTCAAGCACATATAATATCTGGTGTGTGGGAAATAAAGACATAATGCGATTTCTGATTTGGTTGTCTTCTCTCCTTAATATTGTAATAGATGCCTAATGTAACTTTTATGTTCAGAAAGAGTTCATTAGTTTACAAATTAGCAGCCTGAAGTGAATTTTGCTACCATTGAGTGACTTTCCATTTCTAGCAATATGCTTGTTTGGATTTTTCTTGTTTAGGATTAGTGTTTATAAAATATTAGTGAGATGGATCATTCAACTACATAAACTAATGAGATATCTATGATCACTTCTTCCTCTTATTGTCTGTTTTTCCACCCACACCTTCTGCCACTTCCAAACTCAAATCCCTCCCCACCATTTTCGCTGCTGACAGAAGAAAATGTTGTATCTTTGCATCTGATTCAGGAAGGCAGGTTAAGGAAATTAGATAGGCTGGAATAAAAAAAAAATGTTGATGACATGGTAAACTTCACTCTGAAAGCTGCTCAGTGTCTGCCTCTAAAGTTTAAGAGACTGCCACTGGCCTTAGGTAGCTTCCAAAGTGTGAGGCTAAAAGATCAGTGACCAGAGCCTCCTCAGATGTGACAGCCTAAAAACTGAAATCTTGGAAGAGACTTCAAAGAAGTAGATTCAATTAATAAACAAAACCAAAAGCAAATCAACAACAACTCTTAGGAGACAGATCTATATATTTTCCTTGTATTACAAATACCAGTTTGATGGCACTGACAGAATATCTTCAGGTTCTCTTCATGCCTGGAGTGTTTAATTAGTGTTATGAACTGCGTTCCTGTCAACACTGGAAGTTCTTCAGTAAGAGTGACTGAGAACATAAAAGTGCTCAGTGAAAAGAATTGAGAAAGTTCTGCTGAATTTCAGCAACTGACCTGCAGTGAGTCTGTATTCTCCTCTC
>PPHD01002313.1:0-21695 GCA_002909625.1 Bambusicola thoracicus | reverse complement strand
CCCCCCCCCCCCTTCCCCTGTTTTTTGTTTTTTAATAAGATGAAGCACGTGAGGAAGAATAATAATCCAAGGCAACAAAGGATTACGAGGGGAAGGTGACCTACTATGTTAAGTGTATTTTCAGGCCAGTCCTGCTGGACCACCCGATGTTAGCAGCTTGCTGTAGTGAAACAAGTGGGAACTATAAATGCAAAATACATCAGCACTGCACCTTCATTCTATACATGCAGGGTGCCAGATGACAACCTTGTGTTAGCATCAGCATTAGGAATGCTTGAGGGATATGTGGTGCAAAAATCTCCCAGAGGTTTTTTGCCTAATTAAAATGACTACTCTCTTACACCTGCCAAACTTCCTTTCTCTTCTGTTCTCAGTCTCTGTAGCACAGGCAACCTCTTTTACTGGCTTGAATGGCAACCATGAAAATCCTTCCTCCCCAGGCCTAGAGAAATAGCAAGAAATAATTTCCTTGTGGTGAGGGAAATGAGACCTTGATCTGTCAAATAAAAGCCATCTTCAGCCTGGTTGTTCTGCCATCTCCCAAGAAAGCTTCTAAGCCTGGATGCAGCACCTCACTAATATGTCTCTACAGCTTTTTAATCAAGTCTGATTTGTGTTCAGCAAAACTAAGCTGAACGTACATATGTCTGCACATACCACTGTGGGTATATCTTAAAATAATCAACATCATAATTCTGCTTTTTTTACCTAGAAATTTAATTTGTGAAACACTAAATAAATGTGACATATGCTAAATATTAGGAATAATTTTCATAGAACTGGCAGTTCATAGAATGTCCTGGGTTGAAAACAACATCAAAGATCTAGATTCAACCTCCCTATTGTGGGCAGGGTCTAGGCCACAATAGGGTCCAGCCAACCACCAGACCAGGCTGCCCAGAGCCACATCTGGCCTGGCTTTGAATGCCTCCAGGGATGGGGCATCCACAACCTCCTTGGGCAACCTGTTCAGTGTGTCACCACCCTCTGAGTGAAAAACTTCTTCCTAATATCTAACCTAAACCTCCCCTGTCTCAGCTTAAAACCAGTCCCCCTTGTCCTATCACTATCCACCCTCTTAAACAGTCGTACCCCCTCCTGTTTGTACACTTTCTTCAAGCACTGAAAAGTCACAATGAGGTCTTCCAGGAGCCTTCTCTTCTGACATATTCTAACATTAAGAACAGCAAGGAAAGTAGTGATAAGGAGCAGTGAAATAGCGACCAAGATACTGCCTTTTTAGTTGACACAGTACTTATCACGAGGCATCCTGAAAGCAGACTAGACGTCATCCACCAAAACTGGCTTACATTCTACAAAAAGGCTCTGAGTAAGCAAGATGGCTTTCTCTGGACATATGGTATAAATGTTGTTTCGTAACTTACTTAGTTGCTATAAAGTGCTTAAGCAACTCTGCTTAGGAATAGTCAGGCTCTACACCAAATCTTCATTAACAACTAGGATGCAGTAATAAGGGGTAGACTTAGCCATCCTGGAGATAGTCAAAATGGAAGGGTTACAAGCACCCTGAAGGACAGGGATACCACAATAAAGGACCTAGACAAGTAAGAGCTGGTCTGAAATCAGAAACATGAGAAAGGAAGTCTAATGTAAGTAATACAAAATAAAGAATAACTGAGTAGGCAACAGGACAACAAGGAAGTATGAAGGCTCTTTAGTAGCTCTTTATAAGCTCAGAGCCTGGTGCTTTTGATTGTGGGGTAGGCTTCTTTGAAAGACGCACTGTAAGAAACATTAACAAGGCCCAGAAAGCCATTTTTACATTAGGAGCTGAGGAAGAGAAAAAGCTGGAGCAGGCAGGGAAGCTGATTTGAGAGGAATATGAAATGAGAAAGACATAGCGTACCTTGAAAATACCAAAAAGATTGTATAGTCAAGGATGGGGAGATGCATAAATCTTTCAGCATGCCAACAGCTATTAAAAAGGTGATGTAAGAGAGGCACATCTGAGACAATTATCAGAGAATAAAGGGCAAAATTGTTTTTCTTTATACTTGCACACTTAGTTGCTGGGTTCCTAGGTTAGGAGTAGTGTGCTCTCCTTCCTAGAAGCTTTCTCACAGTGCAATAAAGTATCTCTGTTTGCTAAGAATGTGATAGGAAGGAGCTCTAAGCTTCAGCTTAGTTTAATTATCAGACAGGACCCTGAAAATACTGAACCTATCCTTTCCTTCTGAATCTCAGAAGAGGGCAGGGATGATGAGATGGTGGCAGTCCAGAGGAGCCAGGTCTGTGATGACCACAGCTGATCCCCCATTGGATAGAAAGATCTGATAAAGAGATGGAGGAGCTCAATCTCTTATTCTGCTTCAAGCATTGTCTTCCCTTGCAGCACTGGCCAGTAGGGTAAACTCTGGGGAGCTGCATGTACACAGTTCTGGGGAACTCTCTTCATAGAATCACAGAATCATTAAGGTTAGAACAGACCACTAAGATCATCTAGTCCAACTGTCAGCCCATCCCCACCATGCCCACTAGTCATGTCTCTCAGTGTCACATCTTCCCTCTTGTTATGCAGTGCCAAAAACTGTAGGGTAGCTATTTATGGTAGAATGTATGAGTATTGTGGACAAATTAAAAAAAAAAAATTAAAAAAAATTGGTGAATATTTCCAAGGAATACCCATTTCTCTGGAAGCTTGGGAAGTGCAGGCTGCCTAGCTCTCCCTCCTCAGAGGCTTCCAAAGTATTCATCAAGCCATCACACCTAATTCTCCAGTGACTTCCACAGTACCCCTCAGTATGTAATTATCCTCCCTCTGATCTATTCTTCTCTACTGACTGTTTTCCCATGCAAACTCGTTGGCTCCTGCAAAGCCAATTCATGCAGATCTGCAGGGGTGGGCTTTCATGGAGAAAATAGTAATTCTAAGACAGAAAAGGACTTGCATTTGATATGAACTGTCACACAGCTTTATAAAGTCTGCTAAATTCCCTGACTACATATCATCTGGAAACATTTTTAGGTGGAGATAATGATGTTTGAACTGAAAGCAGAAGAGGGATAGCACAGGATATTCCCTTTTGTTGTGCTTACCTCCTTGTACCAAAAGTCTTAAGCCTGTCTTCTGCTTGAAGTGTGGTTTCTAAGGGGAGAACAGATAACATAGAAGAATTATGGAGGGAAACCTTTCTTAACTATTTTTACTCATCCCAAAAGCCAAACACATCTCTCAAATCTGACCAGGAATGTCTTTTTCACCAGAGATTTAATTATTGTCTTCTCTATGTGTCTTCAGTAGTGGTTATCTCTGTCATAACACCAAATCAGTTGCTGGAATTCAGCTGCCTTTATGAAAGATGCAGCTGACACTACCCAGTTTCTACTCAGTCTCCAATCTCATGCTTGAACAGTGCGTATCATGTACAAAGCACAACTTCTTACTTTTAAATAGGGCCTTCAACCACAGAATTATTGCAAAGCTCAACAGTAATAAAATCCCTTTGCGACATAGTGAAGAAACATATCAAAGCTTTTAAGATTGGATAAGGCTTAAAAGTGACAAAGATCAAAGCCAAAGGGACAAATATTTCTGCTTACAAAACCAAGATTTTTGTCTAAGTGCTGGGAAAGATTTTGCACTAAGAGGAAGCTCACACAAACCTCTTTTTGCCGACACTTGGGAAGACTTCAGAAACCTTATTAGATCGGAAAAGAAAGAAGAAACAGAAGAATGCAATGTTTACAGCAGTAAACAACAAAAATCAATAACATTATTTTATTTAATTTGTGGAGTTTTCATAGAGGGACTGCGTGGCACAGGCATTAACTATTTACCCACAGAGTCTTTGGCAAGAGTAATAGCTATCAGAAGCTGCCACAGCTGGATATCTGCAATGGAATTACAGGTGGTAATTCAGGTGATCCATCTCAAAAGCTCAGAGTGAGGATGGCACAGGTGATGCATTAGTGAAATAGAAGCTGCATCTGAAATGATGTGTTTATCTGGTAGCACAAAAGTCCTCCTAACACTTATCCCATTCACAAGCTGACTTCACACTGGTGGAATCTATGCTAGATCCTGCACTCCTCATCCTTCTGCGCTCTGTGAGAAGGAAAGCAAGACAGATCTCCGTAAACATGCATGAACAGAGTTTGTCAGCATTGGCCCAGGCCTAAACTAATGCAGTTTCCATGTAACAGCAAACCATGTGTCTCAGCTCAACATTTTAAGCTCTGTTCTACCATACCTGTACTGCTTGCGGTGCATGACCTGATATTCAGTTAGCTCAAGCACTGAGCATTAGCAGATGGGACAGCCCTGTATATTGCTTTGTGTGCAGTTTTGTCTGTTGTGGAGAGGAGAAATGAGGCACAGGAGCCCAGCACATACTTGACTGCACTCTGAAGAGTTTCTCACGCTTTCAGGTGCAAAAGAAAACCTTATTTAAATTGAGAAATATTTAAATACACCATTTTAGGGGCATTAAAATCTTAACTCATCCCTTTTAAGTTTACTCCTTTAAAGAAACATGAACATTACTGATAGCAGGTGTTATGGCTTGCAGAGATGCTGCCAGCAGATGACCTCACAACTGTGTGACACTGAATATTCAGGCAGTTAAGCTGGTGTGATTGCATGTGGGTAACTCAGCACACAGCACTCATGTGCAGCTTGCTTCCCTGCCCAGGAATATGGTGCACCCAATCACTAGAACTGCTGCTTTTAGGATGGAGATGAAAGCATGGAGAACAACAGGACTGAACACAGGGAAATCATATGTGTTTGTGAGAAAAATGTGCATGCATGTATGCTGGAAATGATGGACATCTTCCAAGGCTCCCAAGATTTGATTTAGTCCTCGGTTACCTGACATCAGTACACCCTGAAATGCCATTTCAATATGAACGGGGATGCTAAATGTTTGCAGCAGTCACGAGCCCACTGGTTTGCAGCATCCCAGTGAAACTTCCTTATCGCATCTCAGGAAGATTATCTGCAGCCATTAGTATCATAGAATCACAGAATGGCTTGGGTTGGAAGGGACCTCAAAGCCCACTCAGGCCCAACCTCCTACCATGTGCAGGGCTGCCACCCACTAGACCAGGCTGCTAGGGCCCCATCCAACCTGGCCTTGAACCTCCAGGGATAGAGCACCAAGTGCTTCTCTGGGCAGCATGTGCCAGTGCCTCACCACCTTCTCAGTGAGAAATTTCCCTTGATATATAATCTAAATATCACCTCTTTTAGTCTAAAACTGTTCCTCCGTGTCCTATCACTATACGCTGCATCACAGAACAGCTCCTGCACATTGATCAGCATGCAGGGAAGCAGCTGGGGCAGATCCAGCAGAGTTGGCCCCATGCCTGGCAGAAGAAATTTCTGGCAGGGTTATTCCATAGAATAGGAAAGGAAAGGAGTCCACTGCCTCTCCTCTGGAGACACTGAGCTGCTCCAGGTGCTTCAGAGAATGCGCTTAGCGTGGCATCAGAGGTATACTTAAAGAAAGGTGATTTCAATTCCCCAGTTCACTGTAACTGTGTTTGTAGTCACCTGCATGTCAAAGGCTGGCATGTGGTAGCCATTAACACTTCCTGCAAATACAGTAACACCTTCTACTTTTTAAATTGTACATTTCTGACACAGATCCAAATGTGCTCACGACAGGGTGAAAACTCTCAGCCCTTTGGCAGACTGGCAGCATTAATTCTGCTGTATGAAGAAAAAAGAGTAAAGGCGAATGAAAAGCCAGATAAGTCTTCAGAGGCACCAGGGTGTCTAAAGAGCACTTAAGTACCATTTTGCATTCACCACTCTGGGACATAGGTGTGAAAACCCCACTGCCTATTGATTGCACTTAGACATCTTGACATTCCTGACATTCTGGCTCTTGACTTCCAAGTCACTTCACAAATTCACACATAATGTAAGTGGTGACTCTGGGCATAAAACCATCATGGCAGTGTTCCTGGTTCTTGCATTCCAAACCTTTGCAGCACTCTCTCTTTGAAGATATGGATGACAATTTGTGTGTAGCAATGGTGTTCATTAGGCCTGGTGTCCTGTCTAAGGTTCACCTTGGGGAAATTATGTTCTGGATAGTCAGAATACACTTCCTCTTCTTTAACAAATGAATGCAGTATTGTTATGTTATTATTACATACTGATTTATAAAGCACCTTTCACATACATCACAATGCTGTATGATCTAATTATGAAACAACTGAGGCTGAATAAGAAGTATCAGGGAAAGAAAATTGCTGGAAGATTAACCTCTAATGCACTAGAAGAAACAGAGGTATGGCATAAAGGGAAGAGCCAAGATGAAGAAATCAATCAATCTTGACTGCACATGGGAGCAAGAGCCTAGGCACAAGTAGAACTGCACAATTAGAAAGTGGCTGGGTAGAGGAATTACGAATTAAATGGAGAAACTTTCATTAATCACTGCCTTTTTTCCCATACCTCAAAACCTGTAGAAATGGAGTGATGCTCTTAACCTTGCTGGGCTCTGAGGTGTCCCCAGGCTCAATAGAAGGACTTTCTGGTACCAGAGTCCTGCTGTGTAACATCATGCATATACTTTTGCAGTCAGACAGAGGAAAAATATGAAGTACAATCAAAGTACTCTTTTTTTTTCATTCTGTCTGATATTAATTTCTGCTTTAATTCAGAAAATTATAGTTCGCTTTCCTGAAGTCATTTCTTCTATCTTCTTAATTAAACTTCATTTAAATATTTCAGCACTTTTCTGGACTAGTTATAGTGAATGAATTAATTTCTTAATTCTCTATTTGCAGGTGCTTAGAATATTCAGAAAATAACATCCTTTGGACTTAAAGCTTGTGTTTGGAGAGATCAAAGATGACACAAGGATGGAAAACAATTGTGTGGATGCCTTTTCCAAATTTGCTGACACACAAGAGGATATGAAATGGTAATTTTTCTCCCATTTCTTTCTTTGCTACCTTCACAATCATTGGGACTCTATGCCACCATTTCTACCAGTGTTCAGAGAAGGTTCCACAAAAGACTGAAGAAGTGAGAAGGAACAAATCTCATCATAATAACTGTGCTGTGCTTTCTGGCTTTTGATGTAGTTGTTCTTTGTTTAGATTTTGAGGCACTTAAACATTAACCGACATATAACAAAACAAAACAAAATTATCCAAAATGTCGGGAAGAACTCTATTCCTCATCACAAAGGCTTCATCATCTTGGGTTTGGTCAAAAAACTGTTAGTTCTGTGGAATTCTTTTTGGTTGATTTCAACTGGCCCTGGATCTTGTAGAATGAATGGACTGCTAAACCTCAGTTCCATGTGAATGGAAAGAGGTGATATCATTTATCTTCGTTGGTCATAGTAACAATTCAAAGCCATGTTTTTATTAGTTTTATACTCTTTAGTGATGACTCCAGTAAAAGCAAACAGTTTCAGGAAGGATTCGTCTCAAGTTAAAAGCCAAGTGGAGTCTTATGCCTTGAAGGATTGGCTGGATACTGTTTTCTTTTTGAAATCTGATGTCCAGCACAAGAGCCTATTTCACTTTATATTACTGCCTCTAGAAAATAGCTCAGCATGTCTAGAGGATGAAATCTTCTGGAAAACTGGTGAGGATGCACATGGATTCATTACCAGTAGAGTTCAGAAAACACTTCTTATGTAAGAGAAACAGACCTACAATTACTGTTCAGGCCTTCTGAAAAACATTTGTTCAGACCAGGCTATCCCACATCCCACCCATTTCCTTCACTTGGTAGGAAGAATGGATTTCTGATCAACAGGTGACCCCTTCCCCTGGCCCCAGACTTCATAGCATCTCAGCCAAATTGAGGAACTGCCTTGGGTATCTGCCTTTATTGCCTGAGTTGTCTCTCCTAGCCTTACATGTCCCCTTTAATTAAATAACACTCCGCTTGGTTTAATAGAGATAATAAAATATGAGGAGGATAGCACAAGGTGTTCTTACCTTGCCAGGCTGATTTGAAGAAGCTGCAAACCCAATCTGTGTGTCTAAAAACTACTTCTGTTCTGGGGCTGGAGGGGAAAAAGCCATCCCTGTCTATCCTAATATTCTCCTCCCAGGCAAATTAAAGGTATTTGGGGTTTTCTTTCATCTCCCTCTGCCATCCCATCCTTCACTTTCTAGCTTCCTTAACTTCCAATCTCCTTTAAATTGCATTAAAGGAATAAGAGAAACCGTTGCTTTTCTCTTTTCGCCTTGAAGCTAAAAGCTTTCTCTTTTCTTCACCGTGCTTGTTAAAGGCGATAGACAGAGTGAAAGCCTCATAAATCATAAACAAGCAGAGGACCTAAATAAAAGTTGCTGCAAACTGAGGAAAATAAAGGCCCCAGCACACACATTAGGGCTAGCATGAAGCACACAGTACTTATTTTAACCTAAACTCTCAGGAGGCAGAAGGCATTCCTGCTTTCTGTCTAAACCAAAACAAAAGCCAGTGGGCCATGAAAAATCAGTTAAGAAAAAGATCTTCTTTACTAACCACAGAGAGATGCAGATTTCTCCTTCCCAGTTTGCCCATGACCACCTGTTTTTCTCCCTGTTCTTCACTGTAGCATAGGAAGGCTCCTTAATTTGTCCACAAACAGCACTTCAGCAATTAGTAACCTAGACCCTGAAGTGAGCAGGTGAATCTGTGCTTGGGATTGAGATGTATAAGTGAGTGATGTGGCAAAGAAGAAAAGTTAAAGCAGTTCATGTTACCTCCATGGAGAGCATTCTCTGGTGATGAAAGAACAGTGCAAACAGTGGAGGAATCAGTTGGCTTCTGTCCACTGTGCTGACGGAGTCCAGCCATCCTCTGGTCAATCTCTGCTTGTAATTAGCCTTTAAATCTATGCCAGCAGCTTTCTCTTCATTGCATGGTTATCGAACTGCCTGAATTACCCTCCTGTGAGCAGTTTTATCACTTCTGTGGGAATAGTTCACATCTTTTAGACCAATTCACTGTTGCACATGATACTGTTGGTTCTTATCAGCATTCTATCAAACTCAGCAGGATGGATTTGCACTGACAGAAGTCACACTGAGCTTTTCCTACTGTTAGCATATTGGGCATATTTACCTCTTTAGCTTTAACAATTAATCTTTTGTCTACTGTACTAAGGCGTATCTGCACAGAATTTCTTGGATTCCACTGTGTTGCTTCAAAAAAGACAAAATCTACAACAAAATGGGAAATTGTATCACTAATGATTTTCTAGAAATTTGGGGAAGCAGTTGTTTTAAAGAAATGTTAATTCAACCGTGTTTTAAACTAATTCTACTAAGTTACTGTAATACAAAATAAACCTTAGTTAGGAATGTTTCTGTTTTTTGTTTTTTAGGTTTGTTTTCCTTATGACTATTCCTGATAGTTCTTTGCTTTTACCACCTGAATAGAAAGATCCCAGAAGCAGCTCTCTTTTCCCAGTATTCAGGGGCAACAATGGGAAAAGAGACATTTGGTCCTTTGCAGCAAGTTTCTTTTTGCTGTCCCTCTCCATCCTTTTCCAGTTTTAACAAACCCATTTTCTCCACTACAGGCTGCTTATTTCAGGTATGCTTTGGCAGCAGTGTGTCTTGATTTTCCTCCTAGGAACCCTGACAAATGCTACTCCTTCCTTGCATCCAACACAACCTTTAATAGCTGTCAATAAGGGCTAACCTTTGATCTAGGGAAGTAAAGTTGTAAATCAGTTGCTGCTCCAAGGGGTTGAGTTTGCATCAGGTTTTTCAATTTTTTCCTTTAGAAAAAAAAACACAACAACACAAAACAACAAACATAGAACAGATAATCTAATACAGCTGTGGCTGGGAGGAAACAAGACATTTGTAACAGCTTTTAAAGCATTAAAAAGAAAGCATGCCAGGAACAAATACTCTGTTTGTGTTCTGAGGCTAAAACATGACAGCTCTGAAAGAAGAGATTTACTGAATCAGGTTTGATGCCTGAAAATAATGAAAGGGTAGGAACATCCAGGGGAGGAGGGGAAGAGAGTTAGGGTATGTGGCCTCATTTAGAGAAAACATAAATGTGCACAGAGCAGAAAAGAATTGAACATTTAAGCCTTAGTTTATTTTCAAGGAGCAAAAACCTCTGTAATGTTAAACATTTATCATGAAGACTCTTACTGCTGTGGTCGTGCTGAGCCCAGAAGTGGCTCGGGTTCAGTGGTTTTAGTCATGACTGCAGGATGCTGAGTTGGTCCCTGTAGGAGCAGAGAACACAGCCTCTAGGGGAAGAGCTGGGCGGACAACAACAGCACAGGGAAGAGGAGGAAGAGGAGGAGGGCTGAGTGCTCTATGGCAGCAGGGGGACAGATTCCAGCTGGGCTTTGGGCTGGAGTCAGGATCACTGTTCTAAATCTATTTCTGTGTCTCAGATCATACAGTGTGGCCAGACTAGGGAAATCTTCTTCCTCTGCCTTCAGACCGTTCAGCTCTTTCTATCTCAAATGTCTTGGTAAATGCCCATAGCTAAGTTGTGTCCTTAGTTTCTTGGACATCCCTGCCAGCAACCTGGGAACAGAAGCAAGAATGTCTTTGCATGCATCTGACCTCAGTTTTCCTGGAAATACTGTAAAACTTGTAATTTTTATTTAATAGATGTTTTTGAATTATTCTTTTTCCATTTCTAAAACACTTTCTTTGCATTCATCTGCACTCCCCATAACAGAGAAAACAGAAATGGGCCTGCACAGAAATTAAGTGATATGTGTTCATTTTTTTTTCAGCACTGATAATCTTGACCCATGCTCCCTTAGTAATATCACATCAACATGGATTATTTTATTTTATTTTATTTTATTTTATTTTGCCAGCAGAGATGTCTGGAGACATGAGGGGAGGAAAAAGTCTTTGCAAAGACTGTTGTTCAGATGTCACAGTTCAGTCTTGGCACACACAGTGTTCTCACTTTTTCCCTAGGACACAAAATAGCTGCAGTTTGGTTGGAAAGAGAAATTGCTAAAAGGAATCATGGATGAGCACCATGTGACTTTGGTTTTCCAAAAGCAGAAAGTCATTCAACCATGAATAACGACCACAGTAGAGATGACAAGATAAACACAGTATATGAGATTGAAGTAGACATGCAGCATTTAAAAACATAATCCCGGCAAGGCCAGCTGCTAAATTCATTCATTCAACAGTGACGAAAATGCTATTTAAGGAGGGTAAAAAGCAAATTGGAGCCAAATGGACACATACAACTTCTTAATGTATGAACATGCAATCATACATGCTGCTACATTTATATATAGTTTTTTACTACCATAGTCTTGATCAGATAAAAGCATGCTCAACATACATACCCACAATCATTTTCTCACAGAACACAGTTCTGCACTGTAATGCCTATGATTTTGATACTTTTGAGAGAAGCTGAGGGAGTGGGAACTGAACTCACAGGGATAAACGCATAAATATTTTGAGTAACTTGATGCAAATGATATTCCTAGAGCAAGGGGTGATGCAACCAAGCCAGGAAAGTCCTGTGATTGGAGATACTTCAGGCAAACTTTTTACTATCTACTATCAAGTCAGTGTTCATCGAATGTCTGAAAAATGTCCTGGAGTAGTTGCATTCTTCTCCTGTTTAGTACAGAAGCAGCCAACTTGTTGTGTCCACATAAACACTGCGTATTTCTCTACCCTTGGGGTAGCCATGTAATGTTCTGCCTGTGAAACAGATAATTTTCATTACTTCAGACAGAGGATGTCAATATATACTATACTATATCTATTTGGTATCCTAGGCCAAAAATATTTGTAACTCTGAAGTCGTTCATATACGTTAGATTTGCAAATCATCTGATGATGATAAAAATATGGCTTCTCTCTACTAAATATTTTGAAAAGCCCTGTTCCTATGATCTTCTTTTGGAGCAGTTTTGTCCAGATTAGGACAGCTGATTTGGCCTTCCATTGTCAGTACTCAAGTGATGATATCAAAATGGAGTATAGCTTGGATAGATAAGGATTTATGACAAGTGGTCCCAGTGCTCAGCCCTGTGAAAAGAAGAGCGGTTCCAGAATAAAATCTGGAAAGGTGAGAAAAATGAGTTAAAAAAAAATCAGCAGTATTTCTTCATCTGATATCAAGAGACCAACTTAGATGACAGGCAATCTGAATATAGCTAGAAGTTTACTAAAGAGATGAAATGTTCAGCCTGCCTATTATCCAAATCTGCTGAAACCTGTGTTGGTTGGAGAGCCATTGGAGAGCAGCTGGGCACCTTTGCTAGATGCCTACAGCCCTTTGCCATTTGTTCTGTATGGCAGCCTATCACCTCAGTGAAAATTATTACAGTTCAGAAGGAAGATATTGGGCTTTGTAATGTTTACTTCACTACAAGAAAAATGAAGTAAAATCCTTTCTGTTGTCTATGTGGTGATTGCAGGGTAAAGATAATTCTCCATATCTGTTCACCTGTACAGCTGCTCTTAGAAGAATGCCAGGTCTTTCAATACCAAGATACAAGGATGCTCTAGTGTCTTCAATGTCTGAACATATAAGTCCTCATCAGACAATAACTTCATCTACCAGGAGAATACATTAACAGATACAATATATACAAAAGATCTTTGCTGGGAACCATTCAGTCTTAGCAGAATATATGCTTTTAAGAAATCATACAGTTATTTTGTCTTTTTCCTTGGACTAACATTCCAAAGAAAGAAACCACTGAGAATCACAGCCAACCACTCTCCCTATATCACTGCTGTTTATAATCTGTACAGCCTTAAGGGGAGAAGGTTGTATCTATCATTGTTCTCTTTGTTCTAGCATACAACAAAGTTGTTTTTTCATAGAAGCATAAGATAATCTGTGTTGGAAGACATCTCATGAGGCTTCAGCCCAACCTCCTGCTCAAAGTAAAGTTAACTGTAAGGTCAAACCAGGTCACTTATGGCCATAAATTTGGGTCTTCAAAACCTCTAAGGATGGGGGATTGGATGCACAGTGCCTCTGTACAGGCAGTTGTTCCAATGCTTCACTGTCCTCCAAGTGAAGGCTTTTTCATTAAATTTGGTCTGAAACTCTCTTGTTTTAGTTCATGTCCACTGTGCCCCATCCTCTTTCCATGCACCACTGTGAAGAGCCTTGATAATCTTCTATGTACTAGGGAAGAAGATTTAGGGCTATTTTTTTGTTTTTTTGTTTTTTGTTTTTTTTTCCCCTGGCAGATGTAAACAAGCAGAGACTGAGTTTAAGCTGTTAAAATACCATCAAAATACTTTGGTGCTTTTTGTGTGGATTGCAGTTAGTAGGTGCAACTGTGGACATAAGAATACTTTCAGCTGCTTCCTCTTAGAAAAATGATGTATGCTTATATTGCCCATCAAAACCATGTATGAGCTGCATGCAAGCCAAGAAGGATGATGCAACCATATATTTCAGTGCATAAAGATACTATCATACCACATTATTGTCAATTAAGAAGAAAACACAACATGCTTTACTCTATCTTTTTAGAGATGATGTGGGTGCTATAAACAATTTCCTTTCTTAGACAGCCATCCTACCAAGGACAGCTGAGATCAGTGTAAATCCAATAGAAAGCAGAGCTTCATTTCTTATCATACATGCTATTATTCTGAAGTATAAATGGTATTTTGTAAGATCCTCTGGACAGAGAATGTACTGTAACTTAGCCATGACAAATCACGTGATTTCGATATGATGTCCAGAGAAAGATGGGCCTGAGTCTTCTTCAGAATGGCTCCTGAATGAAGGACATTTTTGAAAGAAATACCTGGACTTACACTGAAGAGAAAAGATTACTGCCCTTGGGAAGTGATTCAGAGGATGTAAGGAAGACACTGAGAGAGCTGCCTAAAGGCAGCCAAACAAAGCACTAGTTGCAGGACCTGAGTGAACATACTGGCACATCTGCATGCAGTCTTCAATCTATATTTGTTCACTCGAACAAGTGGCTGGAGGACTCAGTTATTTTCTGTATGAACAATATTTGTGTTCATACAAAAAACAAAAGAAGTCCTGAGGTGAAGTGCATACCTTGCTTGCAGTATTTTTTGCTGGCTATAAGGCAAACACGGGGAGGAATAAACATCGTTTCTTTTGGATCTGTGCTTGATAGACAAGTTCTCTGTCCTCTAATTGCTGTTTGCAGCGCTACAAACACCTGAGGCAGCTGTGGAAAATCATAAGGGTGAGAAAGGCTTTTATGCTGTAGAAGGGCATTCAGAGAAGCATTCAGCATGTATTTTTAAGAGCGACTTTAATAAATAAGAACCTTATTTTGGAAACAATAATGTGGGTAGAACGACTCTAAAGGAGGAGCTGTAATTTCCAGTCTGTCTGTTTCTGACAGCTCTGATGAGGTCCAGATGCGCAGTCCAGGCTAATGTCCTCTGCACAGCAATGTGACAATGAGCATATTCTCAGCATCCATAACAAAGGCAAAGTATGCTTGCTTTGTTTTCTCCCTAGGACAGCCTAACCAACTGTCTTGGTAGCTTGAGTAGGGAAATTTCTTAACTTGGATCAGCTCTAATTATTTAGGGTTTTTGTGAGTTGTTGCTAGATTAGGGAAGAAGCAAATAATGTGCAGTTCCTTGCTCTGGGTAATACTGCGACAAAGCATTAAACTGCTATGTGCCTCAGTTTCTCTATTTATAAAATGGGGACAGTGATCCTGAGTAAAATCTGTGAAGGAAGTGATCTATATTGGTGGTACATTTCACAGCTGAGTTTTGTGATGCAGTGTGTCAATCTCATTTTCTTTATTTCTTTGGAAGACACTTGGGTTTAGACAGAAACTATTTTATGTGTTCATGGGCTGCATGGTAGAAAGACTTCTGACTTATTCAGCTTTTGTCCTGCACATCCACAGGAAGCTTCAAGGACTGCTTAGAGAAGATAAGTGATTTCTGCACTCACCTTCTATTTTACTGAGGACTGGAGTAGGCCTCATTTAGTGTAACAGCAAGTGACAAGCTGAGCCAGATGATCAGCTTCTCTGTGTAAATACTCAGAGCAGAAATTTGTCTGAGCTTGTAGGTCAGAGGCCTGGACAGTGTGAGGTGAGATGTCTCGGACACTGAGGCATTTTGTCCCCTTTTATTTCCACAGAAGATGGAGAGATATAACTGCTACTTGGGAACACAGCTGCATAAACAGTAGAAAAATTCAGCTTGGAAAAAATGTGGACATCTGTAATTGAAGACCATATTCACTGCAAGTCTAACTCCCCATTGGATCAGCTTGCTCAGACTCTTAATTGAGTTCTGCCAGTTTCCCAGGTTGTAGTTTATACAACCTTTCCAGAAAATTAGTTCTGCTACTTAACCATCCTAAATGTTAACTTTTATTTTTTTTCCCTTTACATCTAGTTGTACACTTTCTTACTCTGCATCACATGGCACATTTGGAATAATAAGACTACCAAGTATGTTTAAACAGCAGACCCAAGAAATGTTTTCTTCCTCCCTGTATGTTTATGCACTTTCAGGCTGTGTCCTGTCACTGACAAGTTATATACATACACAGTAGAAGCGTATTATTTGAGCCAGAGCTGATCTAGCACCAGGACTTCAGGCTCATCCAGGATTTGTCACCTGAGGTGCTCTGTATCTGGCAGTACACACTGTGTCTGGTATGAAGAAGGTAAGGGAAAAGATGGTGATGAGTTACCTAGGGATGTAAGTAACCCTCTTCAAATCAAATATGTCTTCTCTGTTCTGCTGATCCATCTCCTCTTGCACCAACAGCAATGAAATTTCTTTCCTCCTTTCTCCTCTGGTCCTCTTTCTCAAGCTCTTTTTTTTTTTTTTTTTTTTTTTAAACAAATATTTGTTTTCTGACTTTTTTTTTTGTCACTGTTTTCAAAGCACCCATTAAAAAAAATTTGAAATTCATTCAGTTTTCAATGTCTAAGGGCCAGAAATATTCAAATCATTAGTGTGGTAATTTGCAACTAAAGGCAAAGGATAGAATGGAAAGGATCAGTTGAGCAGAGAACCTGTACTGAGTCTGCACACCTGTAGAGAGGAAAGTTAGACTGGGGTCATCCCAGTCCAGCCAAGATGAAATGAGCAAGAACTCTGATAAGAAAACTAAAACTACCTCATGCACAGGGTAGAGTCTATACACAGTCTACACTCACCTATATAACAGCTTTCAGTCTGCTGAAGATTTTGGTCAATTCCCAAATTTACTCTGTTAACTTTAGTTTTGTATATGCCATTTTTCCTATGTGACTTCTAAAATCAACTCCCTTCCCTTAAATAAATGGAAAAATAGAACTTTGAAGATAAAAGAAGTTGTGTATACGTGCAGAATTTTTGGTACTTAAGGGTTTAACTGAGGACTTAAAACTACAATAGCCAGAAACCTGGAGTCAAACAACAAAATTAGGAAAATCGTATCCGTATGGAAGAGTATATTAAAGTACATGCCACTTGAACTTAATCAGCAAATTCATTTAATCGGGACATCTCTTGGAGCAAGCCTAATTTAAGCCTAATGACATTTAATAGTGAAAGCTATAGCTTGGAAGGGATGGTAATTCCATTTAATTGGGATGCCTCCAGGTGACGCAGTGGTGCTTTTGTGTGTGTGTATGCATGTGTCTGTGTGACAACTGCAGGCTGGATCTGACTGTTTACTTATCTGGCAGCAGCCTTCAGTCTCTGTCTAGCTGTCAACCTCCAAGGCAGCCCATGAAAAAGGGTATGAAAATCTTTCAGTGCAGCTTGAATTTGGCAGAAAACCTGATGTGTTCACTCTGTGCCAGCAATGCTCATTGGTCTCCTGGCTTGTCCCTCCACATTTAGCACTCTGTGAGGGCTCTATTCTTGTCCTCCTTCACAGCATCCCCACCTAACTTTCCAGAACCAATCTGATACACATAAGCTTGCTGCACAGCTTCCTAAATAGTGACATGAATATTGCAGTGGTATCTGGTATCAGATGGAAGTTTAGGCTTATCAGGATGAAGGCCATCCCCAGGGGTGTCCCAGAGAAGCAATTTATAAAGCAGGTTGCCAGCAGCATCCTTTTTTAGTAATAGAGACTTTAATGTCCACAGCTCTGCTGGAGCTATTGCTGCTGAATTAAAAGTCTCTGCGTTTGTCTGTGCAGTCTCTTCAGCACCAGCATCCAGCTTATTACTGAAAAGCTTTTTGGAATACCTTAAATAGGAAGGTGTCCGGGACAGCCAAATTTCAATCTTTTGGAGCTTCTTTCTGAGTCCCAGCAGGGTGTGATTGTGAGAAAAAAATTGATCACTTCAGTTCCCTCTGTAGGACTCACTCCATCTACAAAGCTTAACACTTAGATCTTATCTGCACAGCAAAGTGGCATTGATTTAAATAATAAGGTTTTAAATGAATTTAACTGAACTGGCACAACCTTTTACGTGGATTCTAAATCAATTTAAAAGAACCTTTTATCCTTATTGCACAGGGTTAGAGTCAGATATTCATAAGTGATTGAGTTAAAGTGTGTCAAAAAGTTATTGTCTCTTCAGGTGAGGGCTATTCTTCTGTCTGTTGGAAGATAACCCCTTGCCTCAGCTGGAATTCAGTTCCTCACCCCATCACAGCCCTGATGATTTTTTAAGTGTTCTGAGTTCACTGCGTTGCAATTGAAAAGTGATGGTTCTTCCACCACTGAATCCATGGCTTGCTGGCCTTCAAAAGGAGCAGGGAGAAGGGTTTCAGTCCAGGAAATTTGGAGGGGAGCAATAGAAAGAGGCACTCTCAAAAATTATAAAACAAAGCAAATTCTCTGTTTGTATAAGATCACAGGTGTTTTGATTACAATGAATTTCCATCCATTTGTATTAGTAGAGAATCCGATACCAAAATCTTTAACATAGCGTGCATGAAGTACACAGAGGGGAGAAAGCCAAGGTAAAAAGTGCAAACCCAAAAATGTGTGTACACATCCTGTGGTACATTTCTTTCCTGAAAATATGTGGTTCCTCTTCAGAGAGGTCATAAAGCTTATGTCCTTGAACTTTGGCTATAAATGTCCTTGCATACAATCCATAACTTCTGCAGAGAGGAACAAAACCAGTAAGGTAGAGGAGTACTGTAACTAGAGAGCCAATGTGAAATTGAATAAGGGAGGGATTTTATCAAACTAATGAAAGCTGAAACAGAATTCCATCTCAAGTAAGAGAGATGCTAATGTTTCACTTTTTCAAGTGTTCAGTTGGACAGGTGAACTGGTTTCTTCTGAAAGTTTCAAAATACTGCATTTTTAAATAGACCTGCTAATTCTTCCTATTTTGGGACTCGACTTTACTTTCTACTCCAAAAAGGAAGATCATCTTGACCTCCTAAATAAAACATTTTAATTGAAAGAATCTGATGTAATTCGAAAGGAAAATTCCAGAGGAAGTGCCCCAAAACCTTCACTTTGATGAATCAGCATCTTCTGAAAATGAGATTTTAGTCAAAACATTCCTTTTCTTTAATGCAAGTTCTTGAAAGTCAAGACTGTAATTATAAGTACACATATGGATGTACATCAACATACATGCGTCCATGTGGATGTACATGTATGAAATAGGTAGTCTTTGGATTTGTTGCTGGTATCACAGTATCTACAAGAATAACAGAACAGCTTTCATTTCTTCTTTAACATGCCCGAAAGAAAGAAACATCATCACTTCCACCTCAGGTTAGGAAACACCAGAACATGTCCCTCCCAGCCTTTAGAAAAGAACCTGCAAGCACTGAGGAATTTCTCAGAGGATATGAGCTCCCCCACACTTGGTGGCTTTGTCAGAGTAATTTTTCATTGCTACATTATTATGCATGGAAGTGCACACTCAAGTCATTTCTGTTGATTCTGAATAGTGCTTACTGAAATATGCTCTGCAGTTTACCATTCCATTGTATATACAAGAGCAAATAGAATATATGTAGTGTAGTAATTGCCATCATGCCCAACAAGTTGATGTGTTTGAATATTCAAGATAGATAAGGTTTCTCTAAGGATTACCCCTCAGCACATTCACTGAATTCAATTTCTTATTGTTACTTAACATTTCTTCTAGCATATTACTCATAAAAAACAAAAAATGCTGTGAGTACTTTCTTTGAGAAAACTTTGCACATGCTTCCTACTGTATACACCCTTAGGATCTTTGGAAAGCAATTTTATTTTTTCTCCATGCAGTAATGACTCAATTACTAAACAGCAACCTAGGGCTGTTATTCTAGAAAGGAGTTTGCAGGAAGCTGAATGCTGAATGTGCAAATCCACGCCTCTCATTTACTTTAAGTATCCTGATGTGATTATTTAGTATTTGATAACATAGATACTAAAAACCTAAGCCAGTTATCAGATACCACTTGGAAGGAGTTTGAAGAGTAGTCAGCATTTAAATGGTGACATGAAGGAGTACACATAGGTGACAGAATGTCCCCTTTTGGGATACGCATGGGATCCTGACACAGCATGGCAGGAAGCAGAAATTGAAACAAAACAATGAAAAGATATTAGCAAATTTGCCCAAGCAAGGATAAAGTTCCAGCCCTGATGTGAGAGCACTTGCTATGCAAGTACACAAAAAGATCCTCCCCACCCTGGCGTCACCCACTGCCTCACTATGCTTCCTCAGTGCTCCTAACACTCCTCTGAATGTCAGTGGTCCCCTCAGTGCAGACCCTATGTCTTTGGCTTCTCATCTTGCCATAACATTGGCATTATTGGAATTAGCTTTCCTGAACCTCAGTTCTGCCAGGGCTGTGTACTGGGGAGTTCGCACTATGAACCATGTTATATACTGACATATATTGAATAACTTTTCTCTTTTTTTAATTTGACCTGAAGGCCAGCTGATTACAGCACTGTAAAGGTCAGTCCATGTAGAGCATAAAATTTCGCAACTTGACAGAAACTGCCCAAAATAACACAGTATGCCACATATGCAACATTTTCTTTGGGAGAGAATTGCAGAAAAGCAAGGTACAGTTAACAGATATTAGCTCTGTCATCTGATGGGAAGGGTTTGAAGGTTCATATATTACTGTGTTAGAGGAATGTAAGAAGTTGTATGGACTAGAAAGCACTGGGGAAGCACCACCTACTCAGTTTTCGAGAGATCCTTTGTCCCTAGGGTTTTGTTGCCATCAATCCACTCTGTCCTTGCACAACTGCTTTGTTATCCGGAAGTCTAGCTTGAGCCTGTTTCTCTAGGACACGAAGACAGCAAGCAGGCCTCTCTCACCAGCCCTCCCTTCCTTTCCAGATTCAAGAAAATCTACTCTCATGCTCCTTCTGGTTCTGGCTGTCAGCTTTGAAGCCCACTTTTTTCTCTTCCTCCTTCCCTTCTCCCTCCTCCTGAGTCTTCCTAATGAAAAGAAATGCAGAGAAACAGGACTTTGCAGTAAACAACAACAGGATTTCATGGCACTAATCAGCATTTGCAAATTAAGATTAACAAAACCACAAACAAGCTCATGTGATAAGTCTGCAGCCTGACCTAATCTTAATGAAATCTACAAGATCAATTTATATAAATAAGGATGATTTTTTTTTTGTTTTGTTTTCAACATGGTGTAATTTGTGCACGTAGATTACAAATGACACACACAATTGTTTTGCCTGCTTAAGTTCCTCAACTTTAAAGAGCTTACTGACAGCTCCCTGCAAAGTGAAGACATGCAGCTGACAGAGCTGTCTCAACTTTATTCAATTCCAGCAGGAGGGTTCTCTTGCTTTTCTTTTAAAAATACATTCCATTTAATTCCTCACTTCCCTGAGGACATCAAGCAGGGCTGAATGCCAAGAGGATGGGATCTCTGAAAACTGGCTTTGGTGGCATGCAGTGGTATAAGGATAGATATGGGTAATTTTGTCTGAAGGGCCCCGGGATTCTACATTGGCAAGTATGACTTAGACTCGCCCTTTTTTTGAATAATATCAACTAAGACTGAACACTATGAAAATGAAATGTATATTTAAATTAATAACATTCAGTATTACCAGAAAACTGCTATTTTCAGTGTTACGGATGCCAGGATGAGAGGGGTTATATTGCACCATCACGATGATGAAAATTCAGATGCAGCCCAGATCTGACTAATTCTCATAATCTTAGCACTTGGTAAAACTGCTGCAAACTCATCAAGCACAGGCAGATGTGAAGTGGAAGGGAAGGCATAGTTTCTTGCTGCTTCAAACACACGCCCATCAGCAGTCTCTTGAAGTTTTCTTGTCTAATATTGCCATCATTCTTTGGGATATGTTCAGGAATTGTTTCTGCCTAAATCTACATCATTCATTGAAGAAAGCCAAAAACAGAAGCCATCAGGTGCCCTCTGGAAGAAACAAGCCTGTAGAGACACATGGTGTGCCTCTGACCTGAAATGTATGTCATGCTTGAAGATCTGTACCTCTGAATGTGTTATTGGCTTATGGTAAATGATGTTAAACTTCTGCAGGCAACAATACATTCTAGAAGTTATCACTTTGCTCAAGTACCTATAAATGGTTAAGGAAGTGGTAGAAACAAACAGGACTTTTTAAGGGAAAAAGCAGGGGTTCTTGTTGAATAGAATCTCATGTTGGCTCTAGTTTAATGACACAGATGACAGAATGATGAATATTAGCTGAGATTGAGCTTGCTATTGAACAAAATACAAGATTATGGAAGCTGAAAGGGAAAGGGAACTAGGGATTATTATAGAAAGGGAGCAAGAAGACATGTGAATGCAGGAAGCTTTGACTGGAGCTGTCTGTAACC
>PPHD01002312.1:4146-36593 GCA_002909625.1 Bambusicola thoracicus | reverse complement strand
TGGATCAAATTCAACTGTGTTATACGCCATCGTGTTGCATTGGGCTTCAGTGTGAATGGAGCTCCATCTTATGCGGAGTAGTCTTATATAAAGGGTGTTCTATGTGAACTTGCACCCAGATGGTTTCTGTTTTGTGCTTTTGTGTTTGTCACAAGAAGGAGGCCTGTATACCTCACTCAAAATCAACAGAGGCATGAACTCGTTTGGGCTCTGCTAGCACAACAGAGCTGGCCAGCTGGTCAGAAGGGCCTTTGTGATGTCAGCTGGCAAAGCCTCTGCTGGTCTTTGCATTGTGTTGGATGTAGATTTTTAAAAATCGAACTTTAACCTGACGTCATCGGCTCAGGTGCCACCGTGTTTTTCAGGAAACCGGGGTTGTGCAATGCAGTGTGTTCTAATAACTCCGAGCTAATGCAGGGCAACCTTTTTAGCTGGGCAGTCATAACTGCGTACTTAAGTAGTAGATCAGCTGTTTCTTTCATTTCTCTTGAAACACTGTATTGACCTATATAGGCCGCATAGACCCAATGTTAAAAATTGTTTGTTTGCATGTGTAGTTTTCCAAACTGCAGCACAAGGAGTAAATTCAACCCTGAGTCTGCATTTCCCCAGCACTGCCTCAATTAGAGTCTGTTACGAATTGCTGAAGTGCATTAGAAGATGGAAAAACAGGTATCTAGCAGGAGATCCTGTATGAGAGGTGCTTTATATCACAGTCATTTTTATTCTTATGGCTTACAACGGGATTCTTTCAGTTGATGCACATACATACCAGCAACTGGTGATACCCAGAACTGTGTGATGCTGCCTAATTGCAAAAGCAATGAATCAGTATAGTAACCATCGTTAACGGTATGCAAATAGAAATCACTGACATAGCCATGTATGATTGAAGGCATGCTCAATCCTGCTTTGTCAGACGTATTAAAAGATAATAATAATAATGAAAGAAAGAGCTTTATATTTCATTGACTAACAACGCAGTAGATCATACATACTCTGAATTCAGTCCCACAGTTCCATCACCTCCAGTAGGAAAGGCAGAAAAGAAGCCCCACCTAGTGGTGTGGTTGATTATAATTACTTTTAAATTTCATTGGATTGCAAGTACGTTCTTTCCCAACACCAAAATGAAAGTGGAAATAGCATGCAAAGGATCAAGTGTTCTGCAGACTAAGCTACCATTGTCTAACATTTTAAAATCAGAAAATGCTATAAAACCAGAATGGCAGTTTTATTGGAAAAGACACTGCGTGTCCCATCTTCAAGGAAGCTCCAACTGTTCTATCCATAACGGATTTGGAACATTTTATTCTGGAAAACAAAGCAAGTGCTTTCTAATGTAAGAAAATAACTACAATTTATGAAGCTGCTTTCTTTCTCCCTGTCCCCACTATAATTTATCACCTTGAAAGGTCATAAAAGCGGTACCTTCTTGAATACATTGACAACACGCAGTAGAAGAACCTGGATGGTTCTTTGGATAAGAACAAAAGCTCAGCTTGACCAGTACCTGCACTGGGTATTTGCAAAACATTGCTGAACAAAATGGAGTGATGCAGGTGGTCAAGTGAAACGATTTGACTGAAACCTAGAAGTGATTTTAGCAAGTATTTAATAGCAGATTTTTTTGTAGATGCAACCTGTAAGTAATTTCAATGAAGTCACTGCTTTAAAAGACTGGGAGGTATCTGCTCCAAAGCTGACACTGTAAAATGTTATAAGCATTATCAAATATACTATTAACTAGCTAAGTAACACTAGCGTTAGCTACTGAACTTCTACACCTAATTTCTTGTGCAAACTCATGTTAGCTGCTGCTCATTGAAGAAGTAACAATTTCAGTGGCAATTCCCAGCCAAAGGTTGTGCTGAACAACACCCATGTTACATATAAAACTTGTCCTGCAAACTCAAGTGAGTAAAATACACTGTCTACTCTTATTCTCTGTGTCTGCCTTTCAGTTGTGATATATATTGTATTTCCTCAAATCAATGCATTGTTATTTTTTCCTAAGGAGTAAATCAGAGCTTAATGTTAATCACTGGTAAAAATCTATGTTAAAAGAATGTTGAGGAAACAGATTTGAGCACCCACATGTTAGAAAATGCCCAAAGTGACATTGCCTTTCTAACCATAATGCAGTGTTTTTGAGTGTATTGCTTAGGTTACAGCCTGTAGTGATGTATTCCTATGCCATTTTCCCCTCAGGACCATTGCATTAAGTACACGGGATAGACAGCTACTCAATGCTCTTGTCATTTTTTTTCTCTGTACATTGCTCAATGTGTAGCTGTAGACCTTACTTATTGAACAGCATACTGGAGATCTCATACTGGGGATACAGTCAGATTTTCTCATGGGGTTCTCCATAGTCCGTACTGCATAATACGTAGTGCACAGTACAGAGTACTTACATGGAGTAAGGAGTATGGGATGGGAGATTAAACCTTACCAAAAAATACTGTCACTATTCATGTCTACATGAATGGAGATTGCAGCCTTAATGAAGTTGCTTGAGGCTCCTGGTTCCCTGTACATGTCTGGCATAATTCACGGCAGTTTCCATTTATGAGCCATCTGTACATAGTAGACATTTCAGATTATCATACAGTAAATATTTAAGAATAAATTCAGCTAAATATGCTGCCTTTCCTGGTATCTGGACTACTAATCTGCTGTAGCTTCTGCCTCCATTTCCATATCCAACTAACACAAAAAAAGATGAATCCCACATGTCTCTCATTTCTTTTCACTCCCAAACTGATGAGGCATTTAAAGGCAGCTACTTCAGTGATTCAGTACCTCATTCCTAGTGTCTGTAATGTGAGGATGATAGATTGTAAATGCAACCTAATGGTGCCAAAATTGAGTTGTTTATCTTTTTACTCGGTGAAGCAGAGGGACTCAAATTACTTCAGTTTGAAAATATTTCAAGCAGCCGCTACACTGTAAGGAGTTCAAAAGCAATTCCTTTGAAAGAAGACACTCCTTTTTCCAAAGGGATGTCGGTGAATAGGAAGTGTTGCCATTCACACTCTGCTCTGTCTCCCACGCTAACAACGGATATGCAGGAGCACAATTAAAGTGAAAGTTTTTACTGTTCCAGATTATCCTGTTTGCAACACCACTTGGTCAATGTCCACTCACACTGGAAATGTTGCTTCATACCATCTGTATCTCAGCTGATGTTAAGGGAGTAATTCCCAGCTTAGACTGCTGTGAAAGAGTGCGGAATATAGCTGAGAATCTTTTAAGTACATCACAGAGTGTAGAGTCTTGATTACTAATTGATTTCTGGTAGCAAACGCCTCCCCCTCGTACCACTACTTCCTAATTATATAAGCGGCCCTAGCCAAATCCTTTCAAACTTACTTGCAGACCTAAGGATAACTCAATAAGATCAAGAGTAGCCAGGTTAATCTTAGAGAACCAAAATGTGGAGCCCTTAATTATCTCGTGGAGTGATTTAGTAATCAGATTGGAGTCACAGGGAGAAGCAGCTTAATGACCAAGGAGGAAGAATGAGCTAATGAACAGAGTAAAACTTGAAGAGCCATGAATTCATTTTCCTCCTGAATATTGAAGGGTTTCAGTGATTAAATTAAAGGACTTCTAGGCTTTCTCTTTCAAAGGCCTATTTCAAGAGTAATTTTCTCTCTGAGTTTTCCTTTTTTTATCCATTGTCCCAAAGATTCTACTTATTTTCACTTAATTTCGTATGCCATTTTCTACTTGTTACTCCAACTGAAGAAAAAAATGAAATTTCTTACTCCTCCCACGAGGATACATCTATTTCCCTATACAAGTCCTTCTCAGTCTGCTAACAAAAGGTTTATCTTGGCCAAATGCAGAGTATGTTTGTTTAACTGTGAAGCCTGTCTTCTTTTCAAATGTGAAGACTAACGACTCTATGTAATGCTCTGTCATTCCTGCCATATGTTTAGTGGGTGTGATTTCATTATGGTTTATGACTGAATCCATTTAGTCATCATTTTTTGACTCATGTTACAGAACAGGAAGATCCATAAAGTATTGGCACTGAACCGTGCCAAGGTGCAAGCAGCTTTGTTTTTCACATTTAAATGCAGTGGATAATAGCAGTGAGCTGGTGACCTTTCAGTATGTTCTGCAGAGAGCAATAATCCTCCAAGCAAACAGTGAAGTTCAAAAGCTTATTTGAGGTTCTGTATCTTCACACTGATGTGATTTTTGCTGCTTGATTGATTGAATGGACGGTGCGGTTTCTTGCCTGGATTTTTTTTGTCTAAAACTGCCAGACACACAAAGGCTTGCCTGTTTCCTCACACATTTGGCCAGAAGCAGGAGCAGCAGTATTGGCAGGAGCTTCATCCAGACATAAACCACTAGCAGGCAGAATATAAATACTCTGTCTCTAAAGAATTTTTCCTCCCATCGTGGCAAATAACAACTGGTTTGCTGCAAATGGCTTGTGTACCAAAAGATGCAGAAGCTCTCAGACCTCAGGTAAAAAAGATGACCTGTAGAGGCAAAACTTTTGATTAGTTTTGTTCTCAAACACTTCATCCAGGAAAAGAATAATAATAATGGAAAAGTGCTTGGGAGACCTCCAATCTTAAAAATGATGAAGACCAGAAAAGAGAATATCGTATGAGGTGGTTTATAAGTGGAATGATAAGGACAGACCACTAATAGAGAATATTTGTAGAAGTTTTTAAGTGAAAAGAATCTGAAACAATAACATCATGTCTTTGAAATGTATAATGTAGTAGGCTACTGAACTTCATGTCTATAATTGTAAATATAATGAAATGTATGTCTGAGAACAACTCTGGCATCCACAATCCTAATAATGAGTTGACTGGAATGAGAAAAGAGAGGATTTACTCTAAAATAAATGTGATGAAACAGGGGCATATGTGCAAAAAAACCCAAACCCATTCTTAATTGGTGTATCCAGAATTACTATTTTTGCCTATTTCTAGATTCAAATTTGAATCTTGCTAAAATAGATAAAAAGTGCAACTTCAAATTTAAACTTCACTTCTGAAAATACCTGAATCCTCCTGAGGGAACGAGTCCTACATGGGAACATGATGCTTTCTTTTAATCTTAGGTTATTTTAAGCTATTACACGGTTTTGGTTGCTTAACTTCATAGCTTACATTAAGGAAAGAAATTGATGTCCAGACACTTTTGCAACTGCTTTTTGAGTACCTGTGCACAGGCTGGATTGCTCAGGAAAGCTCATCTTACAGCCTTGGAGGAAGAGCTCTCCAGCCAGCTAGAAGGTAGTCTCTCTATAGCTTTCTTCTTCTGCTGGCACCATTTTCAGCTTCCCTTGACTTGAAATAGACAACCACACGATTTTGGAGCTGCTTTGAAAAAGGATGGTTGAAGTTACTGCGCTAAGCTTTCATGACTGAGCACTGCTGCTCATCCTTGGTGAAAACACATTGCTGCACAAGCGTGCATGGGACCTTTGTGATTTGGGAATGCAAGAGAAACAGTTTAGTGGGCAAAAATTCCAATGGTCTCACAATCAGAACATTTGCTAACAATGTGCATCAACATACAAAGGAGTGCACAATAATAGGTTTAGCAAATAATGATTGTTTGGTGGGAACGGCAAATCCTCTCCTTGAAGCAGACTGGAAGCTTCATTGGCTGTGACAGGAAGGAATTACTTTGCACTGATCTTAACAGAAAATATACTGTGCTTTGAAAATTAAACTTCAACAGGGCCGTAAAACACAACTTTGTACAGGCAAAAATGCTCAGTTTTGTTTTCTCTTTGCTTTGAAGAGGCATTAAAGTAAAATCTGCTGGAATCCCAGGAGTGGTACCAGTGTTACTAGAAACACAGTGCTCCAAAGATACTATGAAGGCAAATTTTGCAGGGACAGGTAAGATCTTTTACCACACCAATTGATAAAACTAGAAAAAATTACTATTATGAGTTGAGTGCTGTAAGCTTAACGTGATGGTGTTAATTGACAATTTGAGGAAAAATGTGTCTATCTATACAGTTGGGGAAGGAAAACAGCAATGGAAAAGGGGGCGGTGTTTTCTTATCTTGTTATCAGACAGGTAAAGGAAGGCCAACTTATTGCCAGTGGGAGGTCGAGTATTTAGCTGAGTGTGGAAGCACTCTCCTGGACATTTCAGAGCAATCAGATGAATGCGGCCATATTATCCTCTGCTGGAAGTATGAATAGAGAAATGTGCTTCTGATTCATCATTGAACACCATGGAGTTGCTTGACACAAAGGGCATCTTGAAGGGATACCTCTAAATAGCCACGATGCAGCCAACATTGGATCTGTTTAAAGGGAGACACAAAGTCAAGAAAATTCCCCATCACCATGCAGGACTCAGACAAATTCTGGCCCTTAAAAGGCAAGCAGAGGTGACTGCTTGAAGACCAAAACCATTCTTGCTCCCTGGAACCCTGTCAGATGAATGATCCTTCTCTTTTCTTCTCCCACTCTTGCATCACAAGAATGAGTGACTTTCCCAGATTATAGAGGGTTATTTTTTTTTTTTTAACTATAAAAGAAACAGGTCCCTTGTGTGGAGTTTGTTTGTTTGTATCTTGTTTTGTTTTGTTTTAACTGCATTTAAACCCAAACCTGCAGCTCTGTCCATAGCTAACACTCACTATTCTTCCTGGCTTGAAAAGCAGCTTTGGGGAGTAGCTTGGCAGAAGCTTTGTTTGTAATCTCCTAGAAAAACAAGACCGAGTGGGATCATTTTTACAACCCATTGCTGCTCTAAGCATTTGGACCAGAGCATGTAAAAACAGGATATAAAGCTAACTATCAAGCTCTTCACCATCTTTCCACTTTCCTCGATGAAAAAAGCAGCTGACAAGGGTCAAGTGAAGTGCCATTTTTCAGTCTTACACACATTACTGTAATTTCAGATAAACAAGGCACTAGGGGTAATTGTTCCTGTTTTACAAATTACTAATTACGATAGCCAAGGTTAAAAGGTTTGGGCAGCTTCCTTCCTTCTCTGTGGCAGTCAACAATATTTAAGAAAGAAAAAAAAAAATAGCGTCTCAAAGGAAAAATGACTTGATTCATCTTAAAGACACAAACCAAATTAACAATACAGATGTGACAAATACCTGTAAAGATTTGATTTTATGAAAGTCAGGGTCCTTTAGTCATGTTAATCACAGAATATCCACCTGAAAGAATGACTTAAGGCTGCCCTTCAGTAATTAAAATATCCATGAAAGACTTCACAATTAGAGATACTGCACATTATGTGAATCGGGCTTTCCTTTCCGATCTCAGCTGTTTTATACAGAAATTGAATCAATTTTTCACTAGTTCCAGGAAGCGTCTTAGAGACCCTTCCCTACTCGAGGCTATTACAAGAGGTTGCCCGAGGCACTTCTTTCCTCCTCCTGACTACAGGCTGTAAGTCTCTGTGAGCTTGACAAAGCTAAATTGCAGTAAGACTGCGTTACCCTGATACAGAATCATAGAATCACCAAGGTTGGAAAAGACCCACAGGATCACCCAGTCCAACCATCCACCCATCACCAATAGTTGTCATTAAAGTTTTCATTACAGGTTTAAAGCCCTAGGAAAACTGTGATAGCGTCACTGGGGCTAATTAATTTCAATTATTTAAAGTTCAGAATATTTTTTCTTAAAAAACAATATGCAGAAACCACGCACCTAATTACTCACAGAACTGTAATAATCACTATAACAATGTCACCATTTACCAATAATTAGCATACAGATATATAGCTCAGTATTTAAGGAGGGAAATTCTGCATGTTACAGCACAGACTACTGCTAAATGTCTTTTTTTTTAATGTAGCTCAGTGTCTTCTTGGGATTCTCTAAAGCAGGCATACCCTATAGTAGGACAGCTGACATAAAAGAGTAAAGGTAGGTTAAAATTAATTGTCTGACATATGAAACAAACTAATTGAACAATGGTGTAAATCCTTCGATGCTCTACTGAACTGCAGTGAAGTACATGCCTGCCAAAACCCCCCAAATACTGACTGAACGCCCTTGAATATGCAGCCATGAATCTTGATTCTCTTGCTCTTTCCACAACATATTTTTTCCACGTTTCTGTTCTAATCCATTTGTATCCCTAGCAGAAAACATAAATTACTTTTGTGAGAGAAGCTCAAGAAAAAGAAAAAAAAAAGAAAAAAAAACAGACAAAAAAAAACCAACAAACCACCAAAACAAACCCAGCTCCACAGGCTGCCTTGAATATAGCTGAATTTCCTCTCTGGCTGTCTGGGCTTATTGATCAGAGGCTTGAACTTTTCACCCCATTAGCAGAACAGGCTTCCTGATCGTCAGAGAGTAATGCTTGTCTGCTCACAGAGGCTTCTGCCTGCGGGTACGGTAATAACTGACATCCATCAAGTAGTGCTTTTCCCATTAATTTTTGCACGCTTTAAATTAGAAGACTACTATGATTACATAGCCATTCTTGATTCCTAACAAACCAATTTACACGGGCAATGTAAGTGCAGATTTCAGACCTCCTCAACCAACGTTAATGAGACAGGGATCTCATAATGTATACAAGCCACTGGGTTCAGAGCAGCACTGTCCTGAAGTTACTCTATTAGCAAGCACCCAGAAGGCACGCACCTAGAAACAAGTGGGTCTGAGCCAGTCTAACAAGCCAGACACACTGAACTGGTAGCTTCTCAGGAGCATCCCGCCTACCATTAGCCAAATGCAGTTCTTTAATGCAGACCATGCAAAGAGCAGCCTTCTCACAGTACTCCTGTTTACAGTTAAGTCAGCAATATCACAGACACCTAAACAGAGACAGAACACCAGAAAAGTGCAGTCTCCATTTGAAGCAGAACACTGAAGCTTCAGTGAGCTGTATGTCAGGCATAATATACAGATCTAGAATATCAAAGTGCTATCTATTTACCTCCGCCAGTGAACTGACCAGGTTGAGAATGAGAGTGCTTGAATTATGATATCAAACCACCAAGATGTTTAGCTAATGAACTAGTAAAATTATAGGACTTTGATGATTCATATCTGTGCACCCATGTGGCTGTTAACAATTGACCTTATCATAATCTATACATTAACAAATGAACAAACTTGTCCTCTTGACGTCCAGCCATTTCAAGGAGCACAGTGGCTAACATGGCTTCACCAAGGGCAAGTAATTCCTGACAAACTTGGTGACCTTCTATGATGGAGTTACAGCATCAGTGGATAGGGGAAGAGCAACTGATGTTATCTACCTGGACTTGTGCAAAGTGTTTGACACTATCTCGCGTGACATCCTGGTCACCAAATGGGAGAAAAACAGATCTGATGGATGGACCACTTTCTGGATAAGGAATTGTCTGGATGGTCACACTCAGAGAGTTGTGGTCAATGGCTCAATGTCCAAGTAGAGATCGGTGACAAGTGGTGTTCCTCAGCGATCGGTGTTGGGACCGGTGTTTTTAACATCTTTGTAGGTGACATGGACAGCGGTATCGAGTGCACTCTCACAAAGTTTGCAGATGACACAAAGCTGAATGGTGCAGTTGACACTCTAGAGGGAAGAGATGCTATCCAGAAGGATCTGAATAGATTGAGAGGTTGGCCCATGACAACCTCATGAAGTTCAACAAGGCCAAGTGCAAGGTCCTGTACCTGGGTCGGGACAATCCCAAGCACAGATACAGAGTGGGTAGAGAATGGCCTGAGAGCAACCCTGAGGAGAAGGACTTGGGGGTATCAGTTGACGAAAGATTCAACGTGAGCTGGCAACATGCACTTGCAACCCAGAAGGCCAACCATATCCTGGGTTGTATCAAGAGAAGTGGTGACCAGCAGGTCGAGGGAGGTGATTTTGCTCCTCTGCTTTCATGAGACACCTGGAATGCTGTGTCCAGATCTGGGGTCCCCAACACAAGAAGGACATGGAGCTGTTGGAATAGGTCCAGAGGAGGACCATGAAGATCATCAGAGGGCTGGAGAAACTCCCCTACAAGGACAGGCTGAGAGAGCTGAGGCTGTTCAGCCTGGAGAAGAGAAGGCTCCAAGGAGACCTCATAGCAGCCTTCCAGTACCTGAAGGGGCCTACTGGGAAGCTGGGGAGGGACTTTTTATAAGGGCGTGTAGTGGCAGGATGAAGGGAAATGACTTTAAACTGGAAGAGGGCATATTTAGACTAGGCATGAAGAAGAAATTCTTTACTGTGAGGGTGGTGAGACACTGGAACAAGTAGCCCAGTGAGGTTGTGGATGCCTCCTTCCTGGAAGCATTCCAGGCCAGGCTGGATGGGGCTTTGAACAATCTGGTCTAGAGGGAGGTGTCCCTGCCTATAGCAGGGGGTTGAAACTAGGTGATCTTACAGGTCCCTTCCAACCCAAACCATTCTATGAGTCTATGATCCTTATGGGTCCCTTCCAACTTGGGATATTCTGGTTCCACAATGTCTACTGACCAGATCTTAGTGACCTAGACTGAAGCGCAGCCTTGTGCAGAGTATAGAAGCAGCAAAACAAATACTAGGAAGCTTGGTAGTTACCATTTTAAAGTAAATATGGGGGCCAAAAGTTCAGGGACAAGGAAAATATTGCATGGAGATGTAAAGTTTTTGTAAGTTCTGTATACAAAATATATGATATTCAGAATGATCCGTGAGAAGACACATGATGGGCAGACCCAACCCCATGGCACTCAGCATGGTGCTGGCTAACCTGGGCAGCCTGGTCTAGTGGTTGGCGACCCTGCACGTAGCAGGGGGGTTGACACTAGATGATCATTGTGGTCCTTTTCAACCCAGGCCATTCTATGATTCTATGATTCATCAGACTGTGAGCAGACGCTGCATTGTATGTGATACAAGAATTGCTACTGTTGCAAATACGCTCAGCATCTAAGGGACACAACACGCTCAGTGGGTGTTCAGTTACTCAGTGCGTCTGTGCGGGCTCCTGCTGCATCTCCACGAGGCCTGATGAAGGCGTGTTGGCACTGGTGGAGGAAGCACAGCGCTTCCAGCCCGCTACACCAAGGGGCGCCGGAGCGCATGCGCACATCGCGCATGAGGCCCGGCTCTACGCGGAAGCAGCGCGCTGTCCGGGCTGGCGGAAGTGAGATCACGCGCGGTCTCCCCCCCCCACGCCTCGCATCTCTGGCGGGTGGCGCGCGGCGAGGTTGCTGTTCTATCGGAGGTTGCGGTGGAGAATGTCGGTACCGCTGCGGCGCCTGCAGCAGGCGCCCCGGCACCTGCTGGTGTGCGAGAAGGGCCACGCGCGCCATGCGCGCTCCCGCCACGCGGCGCACGTGCGGGACCACGCCTACAACTGCCGCGTGAGTGCGGGCGGCGGTGGTGCCCGGACGGGAATAGAGGCGCGTCTGGGTCGCGTTCTGCAGCTGTGTGGGAGGAAGGGGCAGCGAGGGGAGCAGACGTTAGCTTCAGGTCTGCTTTGAGCTTTGCTGTTTCAGTCAGCCTACCTTTCCAGCCGTAGCTGCTGGCTAAGTCGGGCTCGTTCATTTTATGTTTCTTTTGCTTTTCTTGGTTTCCATCCCTCGCGCGTTTCAGATACGGTTTGCGTTACGGGTCTGTTCCCAGCAGGTGTCTGTGCTGATCCCCGAGTGCGGCCTGCTGCCCGAAGTGCTGAAAGGTGCTGTTTCAGACATTGGGGAGTACTACGTGGTGAGGAGCCTGCCCATCCATCAGCTGCTCAGTCACGAGTTCATTGACTGCTTTGTGAGGAAAGGTAAGGATGTATGGCACACACAAAGGTAGCCTTTTCTTCCATAAGCACTAGCGTTAATTTGCTACTATTCTCTTTTTTTTCCCCCTGCTTTGTGATACCAGCATTTACTTACAACCAATGGGTCCAAAACTTAGGGTTGTTCCCACTTTGTTTTTTCCCCATTCCATCTAAAGTCTGCAAGCCAGCTGACAGGAGGGCTTCTGTATGTAGTCTCACCTCTCATCTTCTACACCTTATGCAGAACTCACCTCCCTTCTCAGGGCCATGATTTAGCGGAGGGTTGTTAGAGTTAGGGTAGTATGGTCAAGTTATGGTTGGACTCAATGACCTTTGAGGTCTTTTCCAACCTGAGGAATTCTATGACTCTTCTCTCTGATCCCTTCATATTCCGACACAGTGCAGCCTGTGCCTATCTTCCTAGATACAAAGAAGGCTTGCTGCTTTTTTTTGTTGGCTGTTTTTTTTTCCTTTGGGGTGATGAAGTTGTGGCCCATCCTTATTCAGCAAGAAGAAAGAAGTTGCAGAGAAGGATCAGGAAGATGCCGCCTCTGCCCAGCACGCCTATTTTACGTATTCTAAGTGTGTTGTTTCCATCCAGTACGGCCCGCTTACTTGGCTCCTGATGAATGTTGTGTCTTTTGGATGATTGCCAAGGAGGAAAACAAGCTTTAAAGGCAAAAGAGGGGAGAAAAAATAACACATCGGAGAAACAGGAAAGTGAGAAATCAATTTCTTGATATACAAAATGTAACATTGCTTCCGTATTAGCAAGTTTACACAATCTGGCTCTTGTACTTCTAATAAGAAGAATTTTGTGAAAGTATCTGCCACAAAATATATTGATAACGTCAGCATTTTCCACCTTGCTTTTATGTGAACTAGTAACCCAATATTTCAGGAAAAGATATATTTCACTGCACAGGCAGTGGAAGCAGGGACAGGTACCTTGGCAAGAGTATGGGAATCCTACTAGGCTGTGTAGGGCTGGGGTCAGGAAGGCCTAGGCCCAGCTGGAACTGGACTTGGCAGTGGGTGAAAGGGGAACAAGAAAGGCTTCTACAGGTACGTAAACCAGAAAAGGAGAGTCCAAGAGGATGGCAGTACAGGCAGAGTGGTAACGATGGAGAAGGAGAAGGCTGAGGTGCTCGTCAACTTTTTTGCCTCTGTCTTCACTGACAGCTGCTCTTCACACAGAGTGGATGGTTCAGCAGATATTTGAAAAGTCATGGCCATTAGGTGAAGTCCCTGTGACTGGAAAAAAGGCAATGTCACACTCTTTTTTTTAAGACATAGAAAGCATGACCCAGTGAACTGTCAACCTGTCAGTCTCATCTCTGTGCTGAGGAAGATCATGGAGCAGATCCTCCTGGAAGCTATGCCAAGAGACACATGGAAGAGATGGAGGAGATATGGGACAGCCTGCATGGCTTCACCAAGGGCAGGTCCCACCTGACCGAACTTGTCACTTTTTGTGATGGTGTAATTGACAGTGGACAAGGGAAGAGATGCTGCTTTCATCTGTAATGTCTTTGATACGGCTCCCTGTAACATCTTTATCTGGTTTTGATGGGTGGACTGTTCAACAGATGAGAAACTGGTTGCAAGATCGTACCCAGAGAGTGATGGTCAATGGCTCAGTGTCCAGATGCAGATCAGTGATGAGTGGTGTCCCTCAGGGGTCAGTACTGGGACCGATGCTCTTTAACATCTTCATCAATGGTGTCAACAGTGGGATCGTGTGCACCAGCGGCAAGTTTACAGATGACAAGAAGCTGTACAGTGTGATCAATGCACCTGAGCGATGGGATGCCATCCATAGAGATCTGGGCAGGCTTGAGCAGTGAGACTGGGAGATCCTCATGAGGTTCGACACATTCTAGTGTGAGGTCCTGCTCCTGGTTCATGGCAACCCCTGCTGTCAGTACGAGCTGAGGGATGAAAGGATGGAGCGCAGCCCTGCTGAAAAGGACCTGGGGGTACTGTTGGAAGGAAAGCTAGATGTGAGCCAGAAATGTGCCCTCGCAGCCTGGAAAACAAACCATATCCTGGGCTGTATCAAAACAAGCATAGCCAGCAGGTTGAGGGAGATGATCCTGCTCCTCTACTCTATGCTGGTGAGCCCTCACCTGGAGCACTGCATCCACATGTGAAGTCCTCAGTTCAGAAGAGATGTGGAACTGTTGGAGCATGTCCAGAGGAGTGCCATGAAAATTATTCAGGAGTTGGAACACCTCTCCTACAAGGACAGGCTGAGAGAGCTGGGGCTGTTCAGCCTGGAGCAGAGAAGGTTCTGGGGAGACCTGATAATGGCTTTTCAGTGTCTAAAGGGGGACTGTAAAAAAGAAGGGGACAGACTCTTTAACAGGGTCTGTTTTGGTAGGACAACAGGAAATGGTTTCATACTAAAAGTAGGGAGATTTAGATTGGACATAAGGAGGAAGCTTTATACAGTAAGGGTGGTGAGGCACTAGCACGGGTTGCATAGAGAGGTCTGGAGCCCTGTCCCTGAAGACACTCAAGGTCAGGCTGGACAGTGCTCTGAGCAACCTGATGTAGCTGTAGGTGTCCCTGTTCATTGCAGGGGAGTTGGACTAGGTGACCATTAAGGGTCCCTTCCAACTCAATTCTATGTAGTTTCTTCCATTTCCTGAGTGGGAAAGTTTGCACATGGAAGTAATGTATGTCTGGATTGAGGCATATTGATAATGTTACCTGTATTACAAATCCTTTGCAATAGTACCATTGTAAACTTTATAAAATTAATAACAGGCATTTTGTTCAAGAAAGTGAAGGAAGTTACCTAGTGAAAACACAAGAATTAAGAATAATTCAAAAGATTTGGTGCATGCTTGATTATCTTGAAGTGAATGTTTCCTGTTTGTTATATCTTTCTCCAGAGGCTATATAATCTCAGAATTTTCTGCTTTACTATTAAAGGTTCATGCTATGCACTTACGTATAACACCAGAATCGATCAAGATAATACTGCAGCTTTACTACCAACTGGTATGTTCTTTTGATTTTTAAGATACATACATTGATTATGATTTCCAGCATTGGTTGTTTCTTTTAATGTGGAATTATGTAAACTGGAAGATGGGCCTACTGTACTTGCCTACTTTGTTAGAAGTATGCTAAAGTAATTGAACTTCTTTGATTCGTGCTGTTAAATGATTTTGTCTGAAGGAAAGTAAAATAAAAAATCAGTGTTGCTTATTGATAGTATTAGGTGTCAGTGCTTCACTTGACAGAAATTGCTACATACACTCTCAGAGTGGTCAGGCACTGGAATGGCCTGCCCAGGGAGGTGGTGGAGTCGCCGTCCCTGGCAGTGTTCAAGAGGCATCTGGATGAGGAGCTACGAGAGATGTTTTGGTGGCTTGTGGTAGCAAGGGTAATGGAAGGACAGTTGGACTAGATGATTTTGTAGGTCCTTTCCAACCTTGTGATTCTATGATTCTATATGAGTATTCTTCTCAATACACCGCGTTCCAACTTCTTGTTTCATACTGGTTTTAAAGATACAATTTGTACCAAAAAAAAAAAATAATAAACATTGTTTGGGAATACCTTTTGAAATATTCAATGTTAATTATTTGAGAAATATTTAACATGAAAAACCTCTCTTGCATTGCCATCGTTATTTTATGACAAAGCATTATTTCTTGGATGGGATTTCGCATGCGAAGAAAATAATGGAACTATTCTGACATTCAAATATGTTTTCAACGTTTAACAGTGTATCAAATGTAATAGAGACACAAATTGGGTTATCTGCCCTCTAACTCAAGGTGTTAAAATGGATCGGGTGCCTATCAGGGCATAAGAAAATTCAAATTCTTCAGAGGAGGAATGATTTTATGTAATCCATTAGCATAGACCTAGCAAAACAGATACCTGGTAGTGACTGAGTTTGTACGGTGCAGCTATTACCAGCTGTGCAGCATTAATGCAGAGACAGCATTACTGTTCCTGGTGATGTCAATGTCTGAAACCTTCAGCACAACCTTATTTGTTTGTATTCTGCATTATACTGTTACACATATTATAGTAGAATACTGTGGTGGCAATCTTTTGTGTGAAATTGTGTACCAAGTGGCAGCTGCCAGATTTGGCTTGTGAGCCAGGGAGTGGAGGCGCTCCTGGGCATTATCTGCTCATTGCTAATAAGCGTGTTTCACTCAGGGAGAGCAGTCCCATAGGAGCAGGAGGCAATGCTTTTGTAGGTTTAATTGAGCAGAGCATGAAGGAATGTTTACAAAATCAGGTCCCAAGTGTAGCTCTGTGTTCAGCCAATGACACAGCAAATGTAGGCGTCAAGCAGAGGAAGGTTTGAGTGAAATACTCCCATAGCACAGTAAAACAAACAAATGAAAAAACTGTGCCTAAATCAGTATCAATATTGCACTTTTCTCATTCAAATTCATAAGACCTGTAGGGTAATAAAGGACAGTTGAATTTAAATGTCAGAAGCAGATCTGGTAATCAGCTTAACTGAAACTAAGAGGTCTGGATTACGTTAGCAATACCTAGTGATCCCGAGTTAACGCTGGATAAAGTACGTGGTTCTTGGAAGACTTCCAAGGGAACTAAATTGAAAAATTATTTAAATTAAAGTGTGTTTTGTTTATAGGAAAACTAATTCTGTCAGTAGATAAAGATACTTATGAGGAACTTGGACTGCAAGGCCGCCCTTCTCGGTATTCTGGTAAAAAACCGATGAGATACAGTAAGTGTAATTGATACTAATGGTGCTTGCTTCAGATCTGTTTGTGAAATGCCTTGTTAGGATGTTAAAACAGCAACGCTGAAACTTACCTTTCCTTAAAAATGATAATTGTCTAGATGGTATTTTTCCAGACGTAGATAAAAAAGATTGCATGAAGAGCAAAACTTTTTTTTTTTTTTTAATAAAAAAGTAACTATAAGGAAATAAACATTCTTGGGGGCGTTCTATAAGGTCTCTCTTTTCTGGTGTTTTGATTATATTGGAGCGATGTAGAACTGAAGAATGTTTGCATGCTTTGTGAGGTATCTGTGCCTTCTGATTTAAGAGGAAAGGCTGAGAGACCTGGGACTCCTTAGTCTGGAGAAGAAAAGGCTGAGAGGGGATCTCACTGCTGTTTATAAACACCTAAAGCATCAGAGTCAAGTCGATGGGGGCGGACTCTTTCCGGTGGTGTGCAGCAATAAAACAAGGGGCGCTGGGCAGAAACTGGAACACAGGAAGCTCTGTGTTGGGACTTTGTTGTTGCCTTCACTAGGAAACAGTTCCACATTACATCAAAATAAAGATGGCAGGAGGAGATTATTTACATAATGGGAGAGTCATATTTGCGTAGTCAAATACTTTGTAAAGACGCTGTACCTGTGAAAGGATATTTTAATGCTCTTTGGTTTCTTTGTGTTGTTTTAATTCTTAATTTTGGTATTAAATTTAGTCTATTGAATTAAAATTGCTTTTGTACATTTTTGCAGTTATAACTATTGACTTGACCGATTCCAACTTTCATCCCGATGGCACGAAACATAAGAGGGTGCTTTGGGCCTTGAAGGAAAAGAAACCTTTGGAATTTGACTTCTTACTGGCTTGGTATAATTCAGGTAATAAGAACTGAAGGTAAAACTAAAATGGAACTGACACGATGTCCAAACATTTGTAGTTTACTGCTTTTCTCCGGTATTGTCCAATTGTATTTCCTCAGAACAGATCGTTCTGCGTGTGCAGCATTTGCACTGACAAAAAACACAGGAGCCATGCCTTATCAGAACTGTAGCTTTCAGTGTGCTTCTGCTTGAAGTCACTAAGAGGTCTCGCACTGGTGAGATGTCAGAGAGGTCCTCAAGTGTGCTTTCCTATCTGCTTCTTACACTCTTAGTGATTCTGGACTCTTTAAAGTCCGAGTGTTACTGATGTGAGAAATTAAAGCTGCTTTCAAGCTCCTTCAGCTCTGCCCCATGTTTCACTTAATAGTCCTTCAGGTTTCCCCACCCTTTTTAATACAAACTGTGTTACATGGATTTGTCCTTGTTTGTCATTACAGAAGTTGTTTAAGGCTTGCAGCTTCTGCCCTTGTCATCTTCAGGAAATAGTCACAGTGAAGACTCCTGCTACCATGACTGGTGACATAAATCCAGCTAAGGTGGCAGATCCTCAGGCTCAGCTTGCTTGGATTTATTGACTCTGGGCAGAGAGCAAAATGCTGTTAGGGCCAGTATGCTTTTTACATTTATTGCTGCCTGTGTAGCGGCATTCAGGAAGAACAGTATCCCTTTTCTTCAGTTTCTTATGGCCAAAAAACTGTAGTCAGGTTAATCATCTTCTGAATATGGAGTTAAATTAGAATGTCGTTCTGTGCAAGAATCAAGTTTGTAACATAGGAAGACTCTTCCTTTGTACTGACAAAAATAAAACCCCCATAGATCTTATTAATAGGCATGGAGGCATTGTGTGGATTCTGCTGGAAGGGGAAAAGAGGGCTATATTTTCTTGAGAGCATCCTTGTCCTCCGTGAGCATTGTGCTTGTAGCCTTCCTGCTGAACACTGGTGCTTCTTGCCATGGTCAGCACTGCTGGAGGCCTGTAAACATTCCTATCACTTTCCAAAAGTAGGGTTTTCAGTTTTAATACTGATTTTTTTGTTTGTTTTTTTTTTCTCTATTTCCTAGTTTTGGTGCTCAGAGAAACAGAAGGAACACGGAGTGTCTCATGTCTTTAATGACAGAATCAAAGCCATCTTTTCTTCTCTGTTCTACTGCTGTAATTTCTATGGCAATTTAAAATATTTATTGGCTGAAATTCACTGGACTCCCAGAGAACTTTGACAATGTATCTGGTTGTTGTGGGCATGGAAAGCTAAGCTGTAGCTAGAGGAGCTGTTCTGTTAAAATCTTGTCTGTAGCCTTGGAGATTTCCTGAAGTTAGGACTACAGCTGAAGTTTCTATTTAGAGGGGACATTTAAAACATATCAATTTTTGCTTGATCAAGAACTCTCAGGCAATATTAAGTGTTCTTTGAGCCTGTTAGTGTAACGAGTACTTAAGGGAAGAATAGACTGAAGGTGGATTTTCCTAATGCACTTCAGACATAAATATGCATATATATTTATGTAAATATACAAGCTAACAGAATTTCAGTATCTGCCATCTGTGCCCTTCTGCACTTGGACAGCCTTTTGTGCAGGATGATTAAAAAGGGTCAGTTAAACCCTCCTCCTCCAAGCAGTTGCCTTTGATAGGATAGGTATGGCTGATGGAGCTTAAGGAGTCCAGGATTCTTGACAGTGGGCCACAGATACTGTACTCTGTAGTTAACTGTGTCCTGTTCATGAATTTCATCCGTTCCTTCTCACTTCAAGGTGTTTCTATCCTAGGTGTATTGTATCCTAGAATTTCTCTTGACACTATTGATGAATCTGTTCTCAAACCTGTCGTCAGCTGCTCATTTTTTCACTGTTTGGGGAAATGGTGTTCTGGGATGGCAGCTAAGTAGGTGGGAGAGCTGCTTTTCTCAGTGTCTAATTCTGATCTTTTACTGGGATCATCTTAAGTTCCATACATATCGTATCTGAAGGTGATTTCTCAGTTTACTATGAGTGAAGAATTTTTCCCCTGGATCCCCCTGGCTCCTAGATGAAGTTTCCCATCACACTAAGAACATCAAGTATATGGTCTTTGGTGATGGGATCAAATCTCCTGGAATGATTCTTAGGCATTGTCCTCCGCTGAGAAAACTAAAAGCCTCACTACCTGGGCACTCAAGTCTTTTACTCAGCATGCCTTTTAGGAAATTGAGAAGGGGCACTTTTGGCACTTACAAAGTCGTGTTCCAGGAGAATTTATGAGACTATAACTTTTTGTAAAGCGTTCCTGAGAACTGCAGGAGTTCATTCCATTATAGCTGTTTTTGCTTCTAGATGCCATGCTGTCTCTAGGAGGCAGTTCTTACTGAACTACCTCTGGGTTCCCTGTGCTCTTGGAGGAAAATAGTGCCTAAATTTTTTTGAGCTTAATTTCAGTTAAATGGTTTTAGAGATGCAATATCTCCATTTACATCTACCTTGTGTATGCTATCTCTTATGCTTGAATGCCTGAGAAATTCCTAGAGATGCTGAGCTAGAGGTAACCTAATGACATAGTGCAGTGTGCCTGCATCATGCTTGCACAGCAGCAGGAATTGATCCATGAGCAAAGAGGGGATGTATGTATGGACAGTCATAAGGCAAAATGTTCCCTAGCCTCGTGTATACAAGTGTGGGTATGCTTACAGTGTGAGTGCACTTGCAATTCACTTTGTTTTTGGGGGCAAGTTAATAGGCAAGTAACTTTCCTTTCATTAATTCCTTTTCAGGACACTTTGAAGTCATGTAAGAAATTATTTCATTACTTGCCCAGTTAGTTTTGCTTGAATTTTCTATTGTCAGATCTATTTCTGTACTTAGTAGTTAAATAGTAATGCTACTGAGCTGTACTGAGTTGCTGGATTTTGCACTAATTCTCAATTCAGAGATAAGGAATCTGAAAATTCTATGCCTTTTGCAAAAGGACATAAGCTGTTCTAGTTGCAGTTCAGCACACACTCTACATCATTTAAATGCACATACAAATGTTTCATGACTTAGTGCTCCCTCTGTGTAACAGTTTTGTAACAGCCCTTTGTGGTGTTGTGTTGTTAAGGTGCAGAGGGATCAACACTGATGTCATACTTTCCGAAAAACCAAATACAGGCCCTAAAGCCAAAAGTAACATTCAGCACATTAAGGGACTTGCAGTGTCCAACGTTACAAAGCAATGAACTTCAAGGAAAGCCAGAAGAGTCCTGCAGTACAGAGGAGCTGTTTGAATGGCTAGGTGCTGTCTTGAATCAAGTTAATCTGTAAGTATTTGAATTTGTTTGATCTTAAAATATATTTTAAGTAGGGAAAGCCACAATTTATCTAAGGAACAGTTAAGTAAGAATTAAGGACATGTTTCTGCCAGTGGAATGTCTATTGTGCACGTAAGTACTTGTTGTAAGTCCTGATTAACTTACCTGTGATTTTGAAGATACCCATGACAGTTTGGGTGTCACTTCTCCATTAATTGCTTGGGTATTGTAAGGCAAACAGGTATACAGATATTGGACTAGAGAGATTATCGCATTACAAAGGAGTAATGAAATAAAGAGCTTTCCCGTGTCCTGGGCTCGCAGAAGGGCTCCAAGAGGAGTGATACCTAGATAGAGATCCTTCCTCCTGGGAAGTCAGCCCTTAAATGGGGTCTAGGAGGGCTGCAGCCAGGCTCCACCCCTTCTGGTCACTCAGGTGAAATTGCGTTCACCTGTGCCCCTGCAGCTGACTCAGCGCTCGCCTCAGGTGGTCAATCAGAGGTTCAGGCTGTGATTCAACAGTTCCCATACAAGTATCAACACAGATACTTCTTCGGTACAAGTTTTGATTATTAAAGCTTTATTTAGAAGATTTAAAGTATGTTTACGTTATTTATTCTCTCTTTTCTTTTTTTCAGAGACAACGTATCTTCTAGTTTTCTATCGACCTATTGCTGTCCTCAACCCAACACAATAGTGGACAAAGCATTTTTGTGCACAATCACAGGCTTCATAATTCCTGAGAAGATAATTCAGTTACTGGAGCAGCTGTGGTAAGGACTTAGAGGAGGACATTCTTAGAGTTCACTGTTTTTTTTGGTACTTTCTCAAAGTGATTTCAAAAATTAAACACATTCAGCAGTGCTGTTGAAAGTAAATAACAAAGTACAAAATGAAGACTTTAATTGGGAAATGAGCGGAAGCTTAACAGTGGTATGAAAAAGCAGTAATTGTTTTTGGACACTCTCCTGATGAGTATGAATTTGTGAATGCCTGCCCTGCATTCTAGTAATGACTGTGTTTTTATATCTTAATTTCTAAAGCACAGCGGCTCTGCTGAGCTCCTGCATTTTTCAGATTTCATGTCCATGAACATTAAGTGCCCTGAAATATGTCTCTGTTTGCATTTCTATTATGACATTCTAGTAAAATGACTTTTATTATATTGTGTATGTGTGTGTGTATATATATATATATGTAAAATATGAATTTTAATCATGCTACTACATGAATCATATGTGAGTAGTGATAAACAGGGTAGCTGTGGTTCTAATGCACTGCCAATCTACCTGGTACTAGTGTATCTTAGATCAGTGCACCGTCTGCCTACAATGTACATTAGCTCTACTAACAGTGAATTCTGGAACTTTGCTCTGTGTGTAAGAGAATTCTTGAAGTGTGTGGCTACTAATGATTGTAGCACTGGCTCAAAACAATGTTGCTGTTGGTTTGCCTGGAAGGTCATCCTTACTTCTGCATTTTCAAATCTGAGGCAGAAAGCCTTGCTAGCCTTGTGGAGTTAGAAAATGAATACCCTTGGCCTCTGCTTAAAAGCAGTATGTAATGCCTGGCTTTGATTATTTGTAATCCATTTCCTTTTTGATGGTAGAAGCATTTGTGTCGAGCACAGCCTGTTTCTTCTTCCTATGCTTTTTTTGTCTCCAGTGGTGACTGTTCTTAGTAAATGTAATACTTTCTCAAAGGCAGTGCATTCTGTAGGAAATTCAGAGCAACTGATTTGTGATTTTAGAACTGTAGCTTTTGTTTGGTCATGTCTATAAGTATGTTAGGAATAATCAAGAATCTTTCAATTCTTAATGTCATTCTGGTAGAATATTTTCAGATTTATGTATGTTCTAAAGCAGGGTGTTCTTCTAAACTCTGTTAATTAAAAACGTTCATTAAAATGCTTGTCTTAAATTTTTGACCTTGTATACTTGAACTTTCTGCTCATTCCATTATAATTATTGATAACCTTGTTTTCTTTCTTGCAGTTGCTATTTTGGTGAGCCAAAGCTGGCACAGTGGCTGACCTTAACTGTGCACGGCTTTGCAGACAGCCCTGTTTCCTGGAGAGAGAATGAACATGGTTTTCACAAAGGAGGAGAGAACTTGTACAACTTTGTCATTTTTAGAAATCTGGACTACTGGCTTCAGATGGCTTTAGGAACTAATGATGATTGTCCTCCGTAATGCACTGTCTACAGAAAAAAGCATTCTAATAATCCCAGGACTCTGTATAAAAATATAGTTTTTATAAAAATAATTAGATAATAAGTTAATCCTTAAGAGGCTTTGTGGTTTTCTGTAGTGTACAGCCCTTGAAGCATGACCTACAGTGGAAATAATAGATTTTTGTTTCTTCACTGCCATATAGTGTCTTCAGTTCTGAAAGACTTCAAAATTCTATCTTTAAGAAAAATACTTTGTGTGTAAGTTCTCAGGCATTGACTGTAGGTTGTTACTTTTTATCCTAGCATCATTTGAAAGTACTTCTAAGGATTGTTAGTGTAGCAGCAACGCTAAGCCATGGCCTGAAGCAGTGATTGAGCACCTGGTGGGAAGGCAGGGCCAACCCATGGTTGCTCAGGTGCAAGCAACGAACCTGAGTGACCTGAAGGGGTGTGGAGCCAGGATACACCCCTTCCCAGACTTTACTTAAGGGCTGGCAGTGGAGGCAAGGATATCTTGCTGGAGATCCTTGCATACCTGAGGCCTTCTGAAGGTAAGCAGATTCTTTATTTCTGTGTCCACAGCTGTTGCATTTGAGCAGGTCCTCACTTGCTGCAGCCTAGGATAGTGTTGCTCTGCTATTATTGTTGTACTTTCCATCATATTATACCATTACAGCATTACACTTTGTGAGCCAGCCAGGTGCTTATTTAGGATGGATTATCTAAAAAAATGGTGCACTGGATGGTCACCAGGACCATTAATACACTGAAAGAGGAACTCCCGGGGGAAACAACAAGATTTCTATGTTCCCAATGGCTAAATTCTGCATTGATTATTGAAGAATGGAGACTTATAAGGGACAATGGTCCCATTATTAGATCCGCTTCAAAAGTGGCTAACTTTTTGAATAAATTAGGATAAACTCTTTTGACAACTGAGGGAAGAGTAGTAGCAGCATCTGCTGTGGCATGGCCACTGCTACTCAATGTTAATGCATATTGTTCCTTGTAGGGAGAATTAAAAGATGAAAACGAGCTTTTAAAAGCCTATAATAGGCAGCTGGAAAATGAAATTACATCTTGGACAGGGCAAACTCTTCCACCTTCAAATGGAACTTCCCCTTTGAAATTAAGATCCATATTATTAGAAGGGGAAGAGGACTTTGATCAGCAAGATCCTTGGATCCTAGTTGAATCCAAAAACAAAAAGAAGGCCAAGCAGACTAAAATCCTACTAGACGATCTGGAAACCTCAGATCCTCAAGAAATAAGACCAGTAATAACTCAGAAGACAAAAGAAAATCCAGGATAGACCAGCAGGGTTGGCACCTGAAGAGTGGGCCCCCTGCCCACAACACACTACCTGTAACAGCATGCCCATGCACAGCTGCTGAATTTAGGGATTTCTTGCAATGGTTTAAACAAAGACCTTGGGAGAGCACACCAACCTGGCTTTTGAGATTATGGGATGTGGGGGCTGAAAGTGTGGTAATTAATGGGCCCAAGATTTCCAAGCTTGCATCCGTTACTACACATTTGACCTTCAGACAGAGGCTGTAATGTGACAGTAATCCACAATGAAGAAAACCATTCTTTAATTCAGTGGGTAATGGCAGCATGTAGAATTACATGGCTGAACAAATGTGTTGGACTGATAAATACTGGTTCATGAACCTTAGTGGAAGAACTCCAAAATTATATCAGAGAACTAGAGATGAAGGAGACCATTTATGACAATGCATCTGAGAGTCCTGATCTGGTTAAGTTTTCAGCAGGGACGAGAGACCTCATACTACAGCAAGTCCCTCCCCAGCAGTATGGCATACTGATGTCTGTACTGAAACCTTCAGTGGCCTTGGAGACCATCATCCAACAAGCCACCCAGTCAGTGGCTGAGCTGGGGGAGACAGAGTGCCTTTGGAACAGGTGCAATATCCAAACATTGGAAAGGGCTGAGGTCATCCCCGTAATTAAAAGCAGGAGTCCTGCCTCATGGACTCCTCAGTTGGGACCCATACAGGTATCCTGAAAGCAGATGCTTTCAATGGTTCAATTGATGAATTCCGTTCAAAGACTGTTCAATTTGCTGAAATTGGTCGCTAGCCCAATCATGTCCTCCTCCAGCTGTGGAGAGAGTGGGAGGACAAGCAAAACTTTCAAAATATCCCTAAAAAAAAGCAGGAGTAAGAATTGAAAAAATACCAATGAGAACATGGAACCTGAAAGATATCCTAGTTTCCTATAAAAGTAGAAAGCCTCCTCAAGTGACTCCAGTCACTATGCCTGAGCCACCTGAGGAAAAAGAATTGGCAATTGCTCAGTTACTTGTGTGACAGGGGATGCTGGTCCCCCTGCACTTAGGGTCCCCACATGGGACCAGAGGCCCTATATCGAGCTATTTTTCTGTGTGTGTGCCACAAGAATATACAGCAAGTTATGACACTAGTTGACACTGGTGCAGAAACATCAGTTATTTATGGTGATCCAACCAAATGCCAGGTAGGTAAAATGATGATTGGTGGGTTTGGGGGGCAGACCATCCCTGTAACACAGACATGATTGAGGTTGGGGCTTGGGCATCTCCTACCCCGGGAGTATAACATGTCTATTGCCCCAGTCCCAGAGTATATACTGGGCATAGACATACTATGGGTCTGACTCTCCAGATGACTGTAGGAGTTCAGAGTGAGAGAGAGATGTATTAGTATCCAGGTGGAGCAGGCAATATTAAGAGGCCATGCAAAACATGAGCCTATTCACTTGCCAAATCCACATTGGATTACTAATTCTAAACAGTATAGACTCCCAAGGGGGCAAGAGGAAATCTCTAGAACAGTGCAGGAACTAGAAAAAGTAGGGATCATAAGACCTGCACATGACCACATGAGGGAATTATGTGGGCTAGTACAGAAGTTAGCGTGTACAGAATGACAGTGGATTACAGATAATTAAATAAGGTCGTGCCACCCATTTACGCAGCCATACCCAATATTGCCTCCCTGGTAGGCACATTGAGATAGAAACCAACCGTTGTGTCCCAGACTTGGCAAATGCATTCTTCAGTGTTCTCATTCATGAAGAATCACAAGACAAGTTTACATTTATGTGGGGAGACAGGCAGTGGACCTTTCAAGTACTGCCACAAGGGTTAAGTGCATTCACCATGTATTGTCATAACTTAGTGGCAGTGACCTAGGAGATTGAAATAATTGTAACAATATCAAACTGTATCACTATACTGATGATCTCATGTTGGTGTCTGACTCACTGGCGGCACTAGGAAAGGCAGTAGAATCGTTAACTACTCATTTACAAGAGAAAGGGTGGGGTGTAAACCCACAGAAGGTGCAAGAACCAGGCTTGTCGGTGAAATTCCTGGGTGTAGTTTGGTTGGAAAGACCAAAGTACTACCCAGTGCATTAACAGACAAGGTTCAGGCGTTTCCAGGTCTACTGTGCCAAGGGAGTTGCAAGAAGTTTTGGGTATACTGGGATACTGGCCTTCCTTTATACCCCAGTTAGCACAGCTGCTGAGGCCTTTGTATCGATCAATTCACAAAGAAAGGCCAAAAATGTGACTGGGGGAGAACAGAACAAGAGGCTTTCCAGCAAGCAAAGCTAGCTGTTAAACAGGCTCAGGCCTTCCAGCCGGACTAGATGTCCATGTAACTCAGGATGGTTTGGCTGGGGCCTATGGCAGCGCCGAAATTCTGTTCGAACTCTAGTTGTGTTCTGATCTCAGGTTTGGCATGGAGCAGAGGAGAGGTACAGTACATTTGAAAAAACAGTTATTTGCTGCCTACTCCGCATGCCTACTCTTCCTACTCTGAAGTCATAGTTAAGACCGCCTTGCTGATTCAGGGGTGGGTGAAAGATGTGACCCATCATCGCCCTAAGACGGGGTGGCCCAAGCACAGACAGTGCACAGTTGCGTATCTCAAGGGTGAAGAAGACAGACTACTCTGTCTGAAAGAAGAACTCCTGAAGATCCTAGGCCTGAAGAGACAACGGTTGCTCCACTGGAGAAGGGTCCTATTCAGAAAGGGAAATATCCCATTCCTGAAGATGCCTGAGATACAGATGGGTCCAGCAAGGGTAATCCGAGCAAGTGGAGAGCAGTAGCATACCATCCCTCCACTGAAACAATCTGGTTTGACGAGGGGGATGGTCTCAGTAGCCAATGGGTGGAACTGTGAGCTGTGTGGATGGTTATGACCAAGTCACTTGGTGACAGTATTCAAAATATCTGCACAGACAGTTGGGCTGTGTACCAGGGCCTCACTCCTTGGATTCCACAATGGGCCACCCAGGACTGGGCTATTCACTCCTGACCAATCTGGGGCAGCAGTATGTGGTTTGGCATATGAGATGTGGTTAAACATGGACCGTATGTGTTTACCACATTTCTGGACACCAACCTCTACAGTCACCAGGAAATGATGAAACCAACACACTGGCCTGAGTTCAATGGATTGAGAATTCACCATCCAAGAACATCATCCACTGGTTACAGCAGAAGCTGCAGCATGCTGGACAAAAGACAATGTGGGCAGCTGGTAAAGCACAGGGGCTGCCCATGCAACTGTCTGATACCATCCAGGCATGCTGAGACTGCAGTGCTTGCTCCAAAATGAGACCAAGACTGTTGCCCAAAACAATAGCCCGTACTGAGAACACAATCCTCTCCAGCAATGGCAGGTCAATTACACTGGGCCCCTCCCTCAGTCTGAGAGAGTGACATGACATATGTGTCAACATAGCAAGTGGGCTAACGCAGGCCTATGGGACCTGAATGAAGGGCCTAGAGATAGCAGACCCAGTGCCCTAAAGATGCTACAGACAACATGGCCCTTTCTGCTTAGAATCCAAATTACCAGCACTTATAATTGGATAAGACCCCAAACTGGCAATGAAAATAATCTTCTGCTCCCTGTCCCTGAAAATGTAGAGCCTGATACTCATAAAATAGAATGGCCTTGGAAGGTGCTAGTTGTGCCTTGGAGGACTTTATTGCAGGCTGGGAGACTGATAGTCCCCCCAGTATTAGGTACATGGCTTGCAGACCTTGTGGTCAACACTCCAGTTTTCATTGCCAAGGGGATCTTAATCATGTCCCTATGGCAAATCAAGACCCTCTCTTTGGTACCTGATACAGTTATGCAGCCTCAGATATTGGGCCAAAGGGTATGTACAGATGGCCGGGACATGCCCCAGTGCAACCTGAAGTATTGACTCATGACAGGAACATGGCCTGTATCTTGCTGTGGACAGCAGACCTACCCTTTCTGGTACCTCTGAAACATCTATGCTATTTTCTGTGAGTCTCTTTGAGTCCACAGGATCACCAGGACAAGTGACATGACATTGAGATACTCTCCCGTCACTTTAAGTTCTGCGTGACACCCAGTGGCGGACTATATGGGACTGATAGAATGCAAGCCAAACATTTCCTGGTCTAAGCAACTATGTGTCACCAGGAGAACCATTGAGTACTGGCCCACAAAGAAACATGAACCTCAACCAAGAACCAGTCATCAATCGTCTTATATTTTGTCAGCCTACGCTGCGATAGGCAAATTGTATGAAGTGTCACAGTATACTGGGTCACCATAATGGAAAAAGCTTACCTTCAACCTGCTCAGTCATTGGTTCACACCGTGAAGGAGTGGAGTGTAGCAGAAATGCCAAGTCATGGCTGGAACCAGTGATTGAGCTCCTGGTAGGAAGGCAGGACCAACCCAGGGGAGCTCAGGTGTATGCAATGCACTGAGTGACTAGAAGGGGTGGATCCAGGATCCACCCATTCCCAGACCTCATTTAAGGGTTGGCAGTGGAGGCAAGGGTATCTTGCTGGAGATCCCTGCCTACCAGAGGCTTCTTGAAGGGTAAGCAGATTTTGTTGTTGTTGTTGTTATTTGTGCATCCATGACTGCTGTGTCTGTGCTTGTTCTCATTTGCTGTAGCCTAAGATTGTGCTACTCTGCTATTATTGCTGTGTTTTCCAGCACGTTATAGCGTTACAGTTAGTTAAAATATTGGGGAAAAAAGCTCCTTTGGGGGTTAAACGCTTTCTTTCTTTACGTTAAAGATCTGTAAAAACTTCAAATGTATGTTTAAGACACTTCAGTGTACATACAGGTGCAAGAAAAAAAGGGGGAGGGATCAGATGCCTTCTCCATAAATCAGAAAAGGGAAGAAGAGAGTTGAGGAGCAGATACATAGGAATAAGAGGCATACTTGCTGAACATGAAAAGAAATGATGGCTAGAGACCTGCCTTTTTGGATATTACAGATCACAGGTGGTTATCAGAAACAAGTTATTACTAATGGCAATACTAAAGGCTTCTCGCTGGTTTTGGTTTTTTTTTGTTTTTGTTTTTTTTTTTTGTTAATTCCCCATGCACACAACCCCAGCCCCACCATGTCTCTACCTTTGGAAGTAGCTTATGTTCTTGCTTATAAAGCAAGCCTTTACTGTCATTATTATCATAGAGATACACTTCTGGGAACTACAACACGGATATCCGCAAACAATTCAGCTGAATTGAGACAGCTTTTCTTGGTAATAAGAAGTAAAACTAAGAGCATAGGCAGCTTTAAAACCTCCTGTCTAAATCCTGTTGAAATTTGTGAAAGATTGGGTGGTGTTTTTCTTGGTAGTTTATTGTTTATGTTTTATGGAATCAGTATCTTTAAAGTACCAATATAGTATAAAATGAAAATTGTGATGGAGAAAGAGGATTGGTAGTGATGAACTGTGGAGGAAAAAGTCAAGATCTCCTATCAGGCTGAGTGGAGCAGAAAAGCAGAAAGCCTGGGGGAAGCAGTTGGATTTTTTGTTGTTGTTGCTTATTGATTCTCTTCAGTGAGGAAAATCATCCTGGATGATAACCGGGTGGTGTTTGTCGTACACCTCCATCATACATAACCCCTTCTGCTCAATTTTAAACGTTTTGTAGTCACAGGACTGTGACAAATCAGCACGCTGTTTTCTAACTTGGTACGTTGTTTTTCACAATTATCCTGCCATGAGGTGTTTCTAATGAATTACCAGGAGCAGGAATACTACCTTGTCACATGTGCCCACGTAAACTCACAGAATGAATGGTAAACAAGTCTTGGAAAGCTTGGTTCTGGTTCTTGAGTAGTGGACATTTAACGTGGCTGGCTCAAACGTTACTGATTCATTACTATGCAGCAGCGTAGATGACTTGATTGGCTGAAGTTTGCCTTTGAAAGCCTCTGTTGTGGGATTACACCACACTTCAACTTCCACAAAGGAGGCTAGTCAGCAGAAGTGTCTTACTTTTTTCTCTTAATCAGAACGTCTCTTAAGAGTTTGTGTTTTCCTGGAAGTTAGAACTGCAGGAGAACTTCTGTATGTGAATCTCTGTGACAAGTTGAACCTTGGAAACTTTGTAGCTGTTCCAGAGAACATTCTTGTCTTTCTGGCAGATTCCGTTAAAGCTAGCTTGACTTGCACACGCTTTTCCTCTCCCACAAAAGACAGCTCTCCAGAGCTGAGGGTTTTGTATTTGTGTGCTAGTTTCCCTTATCAATTGAGATCAAGAAATTAAGCTTTATTCACGTGCTTTGTAATATAGTCAGCAGGAGTGCAGCAGCTTTTGGTCTTGAGACTGTAATGGCATTGGTAGGAACAGGTGAAGTGACTTTTCTTTGAGGCAGCTGGTTACAGAACACCTGGGATAGCTGATGAGGCAGCTGGTGCAGAAGCACTGGTGGGTAAACTGTTCTGCCCTCACTGACTCAACTCTTAGCAGTTTTCCTCAGCACATGAGTTCTAAAATTAATCTTTTGGAGATATCTGGAGAAATCTCATCAGATTGGCCAATGGTTCTCTTTACAGTCAATGGACTGTAAATGCTTCTCAGCACCCAGTGGTGTGGGCAGAGTCATTTTGGCTATGCTGCTTTATGCCATCCGTAGTCATCTCCTGATGGTTGTTTCAAAGGGCTTTTCCAGCTAGGGAAGGGATGAAAATACTGTCTCTGAGTCCTGCAACTGGTTGGAGGTGCTGAGCTGGTTTTGAGCTTTTCTATTTCCTTTAGACTCTTACAAAGTATCATTGAAAATACTTGGTTGTAAACGGTCGCTACAGTCGTCCCCTCTGAGGCACTGTGAATAGTACTTTATTACTCAGATCCACACTTTCCTAGGAAGGCTCTATGTCATGCCTGCCTCTCAGAAGGCAGGCTGTCCTTTGCTGACTGGACTTTCTCGTTGCACAAGAGAAAGACTGCACTGAGTGGAACTGGCTTCTTTCTTGCTATCTGCAAACTACTGCGATCCTAGGGAAGACTTTCCTGAGAAGGGACAGCAGCCTGTTCCCTATAGTCTGCAGGACAGACAGAGTGCTGTGAGGAGATCAGCACGTCTTCTCCAGGAAACTCCCAAGCATGGGTGACTCTGAAGAAAGCATAATTGCTCCTGTCCTTGGTAGACTGCTTAGAAGGGGAAAGTTGGGGCTGAGCCAGTAATTCAAGGAAGCGCAGAGTAGATGAGGTGGCAGATGAAATTTTGCAGGAGAATGAAAGATAGCTGCGGGTGGTGTTCTTGCTCTTTGTGCCTGACTGTGAGGGAGGACAGGAAAATCCAAAGGGTTCCTGAGAGCTGCAGAAGTAACAGGGAGCAGCTGTGCACCAGCTGCTTCTGAGATCAAAGGGCTGACTGCTCACTATGAAGTTTGGCCTCTGGGGAGTGTTTTATCTAGCATGGAGAAGTGGAGCTAAGTATTCGGATGCAGAGGCAAGCCTGGGGCAAGCTGGTCGCGTAAGGAGTAGAGGCTTTTGTCTTGATATGTGGATAGTGGCAGGTCATTCCTTGTGAGCTAAGGAGACAGTGCTCTGCTTTAACCTCAGCCCTTCTACTGAGCTGGGGCAATGGACGGACAGGGAATTTTACTGAGAGGCTAGTTGGGTGGTCTTGCAGCAAGCTGGGAAATATGTGACTGAAATGGCATAATGGGAATTAACTTTGATAGCACTTTTTGTTTGAGGTAATAATAATATTAGGTAATACAAACATGGGGGAATCTAAGAAAATTGGAGATAAGGATGAAGAGAAAGGAACTTCAGCTATCCAAAGAGATTCTAAAGATGCTGTGGTTGTAGTGGGAAAGCAACAAGACAGCACAGCTTAATTCTGGGTAATGCAGGAGAGACAAGAATGAGTGCTGATCTAAGGCTTCTTGACGTAGAGGTAACAGGGATTAATGGAAGGAGTGCCCATACTACAAAAACAAGAAACAAACAAACAAAAAAAACCCGGCAAAATAAATGGGTAAGACAACAAGTCAAAAGGAAAAAGAAGGCTTAGACAAGTATTTCTTTCCCCCTCTCATAAAAGGTACATAGCAAGCCAGTGGCTGGTCTGCTATTAGAATGAAGGCTCATTAGTACCTAGAGCACTGGATTAGCTATACATTGTAGTTCCTCTAGTACTGTTAATTAAGTGATAATTGCTTGCAGTGGGCCAGTTTTTAGTATTTCTTTATGTGGTGGCTATACTGGAACATGTTTGAAGTATTTCAATCACTTTTACTCCCAGAATAGAGCTTAAAGAGCAAAAACAGAGACTAATTCAATGAGTGGGCTATGAAATTCCCTCTTTCTGAATATTAAAAACCTCTGCTGGCAGAGCAAAAAAAAAAAAAAAAAAAAAAAAA
>PPHD01002311.1:19072-36594 GCA_002909625.1 Bambusicola thoracicus | reverse complement strand
TCTGATGAATGGAGCTGTTTGAAACAAGCAATACAGACTCTGGACAACTTTCTACTACTTTTTATAACAAATTAATAATATTCTTCCGAAAAATGAAATTGCAATTTTTAATAGGTGAAGGAGAAGCTATTTTCCTCTGTGAAATAAACCAGTAGTAAAATCGCAGAATGTCAAGACAAATTCTGATCCTCCTCCCTTCGTGGTATGATCTACAAGGAAAATCATACAGTACTTCTTCTATGAATTTGGAATTTTATCCCAGAAAGTAAAAAATAAGGTAAACATTTTCTGTTTGTTTTTCACTTTCCCAGCAACACCATCCTTACTTGCTTCTAGATGGTCACATTTTGCTGACATTTACAAACATTTCATGTTGATCTTACATGGGTCACATCAATCATCTATACAGTTTCAATGACACTTTGTTAAATAAACTGTCATGAAAGATTTATAGAGAATTTGATAAAAGTAAAGAAGATGTAGTTTAGCTTTTAAAGATGCATTACCCCTTTTCTGAGGTGTAATATCAGGTCTAAAATACCATTAAGCTTTTCTGGCAGGAGATGAAGTGAGAAAATAAAATGTACTCTTTCATCAGCACTCACTTATTTGCATCTCCGCAAAATACTGTGAGAACAGATCAGCTGCAGTTTCCTGGAGGAAAAGGGAACCTCAGTCCCATTTTGCGTGTTCTGTTTGTCTCTACCAATGTCTAGCAAAAGCCACTGGTGTTCTTAACTCATTATTTGAGCAAAAATCACCTCCAGATTTTAAAAGATCTGATCATTTTAGTACTGCGCAAAGCCTTCTGTAGTCTACAGACAACAAAACTATAAATCCCACTTTTTCCCTGTATCTTTAAAAGAAACCTAATTTTGAAGACTTGCACAGGGTTTTTTGTGTGTGCGTTTGTGTGTGGGGGGGGAAAATCACAGAATCACAGAACCGTAGGGTTGGAAGGGACCTCTAGAGATCATCGAGTCCAACCCTCCTGCCAAAGCAGGTTCCCTATACCAGGTCACACAGGTAGGCCTCCAGGCGGGTCTTGAATATCTCCAGAGGAGGAGATTCCACAACCCCCCTGGGCAGCCTGTTCCAGTGCTCCGTCACCCTCACCTTAAAGAAGTAACCCCTTTGTGATTAGTCACCAAACCATAAGAAGTCATACAGAACGGTGCAACTGGCTATGGAGTGATTCCAATAAAAAGTTCTGCAATGTTTCTGTTTTCTTTATCTCAGTGATGAGATGACCACAATACTTTCTCACTGCAATGTAACACGGTTTGCGGACCCATCTTGGCCCACTGGAAGCTCCCTGTTTCAGTACCCTGTATGACTTGACAGCAACGTGCAGAGTTGCTTAAGCTGACTGGAAACAGTTCCTGCTCCACTTCCTTAGAAACTAAGAAAACATATTCTCATCTGAGCTCCACAGTAAAGGATGTGGCAATGAGCCAAGAGGATAGCACAGCAAATAACCTCATCAGAATAAACTATGAACTTTTTATCAGCTACCAATCACAGTTCCAGCCACCATTCAAGTGGCAAAAACCCAAGGGAAGATGCTTTGAGGCTGCAGAAAAAGTTGGTATTGCCCCAGAAAATAATACCTATTGCTTTAGGATTTCAGCACTGCATTCTAACACAACTTCACTTTTTCTTGGTACTGTACATTACTCACTAAGTTTTTGATGGCCTTACTACTTAGTATTATTACACCTATCACCAAAACTAAGCTTTGTTCACAGGTTGCAGCTGCAGTTCAACTGTAGGTGCAGTCAGTAACTCACTTTCACTCAACACTCTTCTTTAGATAAATCAACTGTTCTCAAGGCAAAACCACCCACTAAATGTGGCCTACAGCATGATTGTGAAGACAAAGGTAAACTTTCAGACTTAAACAGCTGATACTTAATATCTGAGAGTGGTCAACAGCGGTTTCACTGCTGGGCTGGGCCTTCATCACATGTAGCTCCCAACAAAAATCAAAGTTCATGCAGATAAAATAATTCAGATCATCAGTTTCCCACCACTTACTAATTGAATTACAAAATTCATGATTTAACACATCTTTCATTTATCTCCAAAGCCAGTTTTGTCTGCTACTTCACAGCAGCTCAGCTTGCTACAAAACCCAAGATGGGAAGTAAACAGAGAAAGCTTTTCTCCATTTTACTGTTTAGTCTTGTATAACTTGAAGGATGCAACAGTGCTCCAGAAAAAATGTAACGAGACAAAAGCTCTTCTCCCAAAGACCTCTAATTTTGGCAATCAAGAGGACAGCAGGAGCTACATCTTACAAAAAGCCCTTACTTAGTATCAGGTGCTTACTTAGGTAATGCCAGAGCTGTGGGTCAGGTTTTGCATCTTTCACCTCAAAAGAGCTTCTGTCACCTTCCAGTCATTGCCTCATCTGAAAAGGCTCACACAAAGGTCAAACGCATTGGATAAATCTACAACTCGGGCAAATAATTCAAGATAAACAAATATTGAGGCAACGAAATGCCAGAAAAAGAACTAGAAATCATCTCTGATTTTGCTACATAGCGCCTGTGACCAAAAGAAAGCAGATATAAGTGCAATGCCATGAGGCACTCTCTAACAAGCCCTACCAAATCAATCTCTCACTATCCTGCGAGAGTAATTTCCATGAACATAACACAGTTATTTGGAAGGTTCCCTTCTATACTATTTTTCTACTCCTTAAAACCTCTGATACAAACAGCATTCACATAAAATACACAGCACACTTCTACATCTATCTGGACACTGGACCATGCTGTTGAGTTTACATTACCATTAAGACTTTGCCCCATGTGCAGACCGAGTTTCCTTCTGCAGACCCTATGGAGAACAGCACCTTGACACTTGGGCTGCATTCAAACAAGTGGGAGGCACACGGCTTCTGCTCAGAGCACTACGCAGCAAAGTGGCTGCAGTGACTGATGTAAGCAGGCACCGCAGATGGGTCCCCAACTCCCAGAGCAACTCTCTTTCTAAAGGGAACACTATGAGGCTGACTTTTCCATTTACTGAACTGATCTTACTCACAGTAACAGTTTATTCTGCATGAATTTGAATTATTATTATTATTTTTACATCTAACTGCAGCAATAACCACAACAGTAAGCGGCATCTCAACAACGTTAATCTGTAGCCATTATAACTACTGTATTACCAGTGCTGCTCCTAGATACTGTGAGTTAAAAAAAAAAAAAAAAAAGGCTACAAGTTTAAAGGCAGCAATTTACTCAGTTATTCAACACATCTGTCAAATACATTACTGAGTGGTAAATGAATAAATATTGGATTTCAATTGCTATGACTAGAAATAAATGGCTAGCTGTTCTCCAAGCAGCAGCACTGTGAGCCACAGGTATTGAGTTCAGACATAATTATTTAAAGAAAAAAGAGTGATTAAAGTAAGTCTTGTATTGGGAAAAAACACACCTTGACACTGGAAAGGTTAGACTGCGAGAAAAGAACTGCCTCCCTTACCAAGCTGCATGTTTTTCAGAACGTAAACCAGAAGAACAGCGCTGAGACACTTTTCCTAGTGGAAACCCCAAAGAGCTCTGAAGGGAATTACTCCAGATGGACACCCGGTGCCCAAAGACACATTCTGTCTCGAAATGATCATTCCAAACGTTTACAAATATTCTTAAAAGTTATTCATGTACATTCAAAACTGAATGCATTTTTAATGTTTAACTTCTATACTGAGCAATCATTCTGACTAAATTCTATACAACTTAAGACTACTGAGAATCAGTTGGAAAAGTACTGGTTACCAAAGAACTGATGGATGAGGATAGGAAAAAATGACACGAGAACCCAATACTTGAGTTTGTCCTGCCACCCCCTGTACTTCCTTATTGAAGAGCACTGAAATACACTGAAATATGAAGAGAAATGAGCCTCTCCTGCACTAACAGTGAGCTCATCCTCTGTTCTGCTGACACTTTGTTCAAATTTGCACACTTAGAAAAAAATTCTCACAGTCTCTGAAACAGGGAAAGCACTTCCAAATCACTCCAATTTTAATGAAGTTTAAAAAGTCACAATGTAAGCAAAGGAACATCCTCAGCCTCACCAGATGGGATTAGAACTTCTGTCTCTGTATAACAGACATAGCGAAGATGCTTAAAACCATCCTCGTGTGAAGTGACTTTATCGGGAAGTATTGTTGTAAATCAGCAGCATTAGATCAAAAAAGCAGCTGCCTTCTCCTCGTTATGGTAACGAAGATGATTAACAGTAATAGTACTCATCTGAATGAAGTCTTAGCTACAAGTTGAAGGCAGCAGTGGAAGACGAGGCTCCGCTTCCTGAAACAAGCTTTCCACACGAGTAGGCAAGAGCTCTCCTTTTATAACTGTAAATTAATTCAGGATTGATTAACTGTTTCACCGCAAGCCCCAACTTTGCCAATCTGTCTGTGAATGCTTCTTTTAAAACTAAGAAGTTGAAAAAAGCAACTGCCTCACCTGTGACCTACCACTTCAGTATGACTGCGAGGACTTGACAGAACGTAACATGTGAACACTCTTCAAAGCTCTTTTTTCACACCCACAGTTTAGCTAAGATTTTGTACAAACTGCAGACTTCCCTAACATGCTCCACAAAGGCTTAGCACATGAAAAATAGTCTAAACGTGTTTCTGTATGTTGTTACCCTCCCGCATTCAAGCTGATACACACAATGCATACACAGAAGGTGACTGAAATCATCACTTCATCGGACAAAGAGCAGCCAGCAGGGAATTCTAACAACTGTGTGCATCGTTCAGTCCAAACACATCATTTCAGTTGAGATCCAGACGTTAAATACTCTGCTGGTGCAGATAGCCAGATCTGTGCTACTTCTGCTATGCCCTTATGGTCAAGATGATCTGAGTGGTCTCTTAATTTGACATTTTTCATTTTCCCAGTCTTTATCAACGTGTGTTACAGGCTGTTGAGGGAACTACATAAAAGGATTAACTAATGGCAATAACCCTCTTTTGTCAGAGAGGATTACTGTCATTCAGCACAGGGGAAACCGAAAACCAGGAGTTCCTTTTGTGGTATTTATTTAATATTCTACTCTGTAATCTGTTTGCAACACTGTTAGTGCAAAATGTCATGGGAAGATGTAAACACTCACCAGATTCCTTTTCTGTACCTACAAACAAACCAAATGAGAAACAAAAAACAGTTTGTTTCCTGTCGCTCAAACCATTCCAAGATCCTGATGCTCTATGTTACTGAACGTTTCAGCTGACTTTGGGGACATTGTAGACTGCTCTGACGAGGCACGTTCTGGTGTCAGCCAACAGTTTATCCCTGGCACGCTTGTCAATCAAAATAAAAGTAACAGACGGCTTTCTTTGTTTCAAATGAGTTTTCCCTCTCATTAAAATTCACTTTTTATTACAAAAACTACCATTTGGAGAGAGAAAATTGAAATGTTTGTGGTTCCTACTGAACCACCTTCTACTGGAGCTGACCGCTGCAAAGCAATTTTGAAAATGTAACAGATGTTCTTCACTGCCTGCCTGCTACCTATTATGGGCCTCACTACAACCTGCGGCCTGCAGAATGGTCATCTCATATAAAAGGCTGTAACGATATTTTAACAACAGGATGGCATGAATTTCTTCAGTGTTTTCAGCAGAATGTGAAAACCTAGAATGTAGTAATCCTCGCAGGACTGAGCAGCAGGAGTTGAGGCGCCACCTTTTAGACTGCATAAAATACATACTATTATTTATCACATATCTACTTTTTAGAAAATGTTGTTTCTCCCATTGTAAATATTGAGGAATTGATCTTTCCTTAGATTAGATTTGGAAACCTTTGGCAAAAGCATGTAACTCTACAGAAAATTAGATCTAGAATATGTATTCTTGGCAAAGGAAAAAGGAAGAGAGAAGGGAGAGAGAGAAGAGAGCGAAGAAAAAAAGAAAAGCACGTACATTTCCAGCACGTACCAACTTAGTTTCTGGGAGATACATCAAGAAGCTATCCAAATATATCCTGACAAAATGTCATGATTTCCAACAAGGCTGTGTGAAACAGAATGCAGTATGGTGACTTGTAATGATGTACAAACCATGTAAAGGAAGCCATTATTTTATCTGAAGTTCCCACATGAGTAAGAGTAGAAACTGCTGCAAATACCAGATTTCCTTTTCCTTTTTATTAAAAGTGTATTAAAAAAAACACATAACCTAACAAACAAGGTTGCAAAATCATTATCTTTCTTCTCTACAGGGAAATTGGCATAATTAGAGGCTATGTGCACAATTATGAGCACGTGGGATTTTAGTTATTATAAACACACTTTCCTTCCACTGACAGCGCTTCAAATCCCATCCTACAGATTGATTTGCAGCCCTTAAAATCAGACCCTTTCTTTTGTTAACAAGCACCATCCTTTTTCAACTGCCCTTGGAATAAGATGGGAAAATGAAAATCAGTATCTCCTCTTTTTGTATTTTCAACAGACTGTACTTTAAACACAGGATGTAATTAGTGTAAGAAAGTGAAACGGTCCAAGATCTCACCCTGAGCAGGGCAATGCATTATTTTAAGCTAAAAAAATTGACAAGCATCAGGAGGAAAATAAGACAGGAAGTACATGTCCAAATCTTACCCTACGTTCTGGGCACGTGCTATAATCCTTAGGTCAAATCTTAATCCTGCAGTAACTGATAGCAATTACACACGCCAAGGAAAAAGACCAGACAAACCTACCTGCAGACTACAATTTGAGTAGCTAGACTTTAAAGAAGAAAAAAGTTCACTGAGAACTAACTTTTATCACATCTAAACATAGAATAATATTTGGGTACAAACCCAGCACGCTATCCTACTACTGCAATTAGTCTCTCCTTTACACTGCAAATAGATTTACGTTCATTTTTTGCCCTTGTAGCCTGGACCCCTGAGCAAAAGCATGTCATGTTTTGTACAGCAGCGTCTCTCCTTTTCAGTTGCTTTTGCTTCCTAAAAAAGCCATATCCTGTAACATTCACAGTAATATTTTTACAGTAATATTCTAGCTATATGAATCCCCTGATTAGCTATCTTTTGTAGCAACCATATATTGTGATCATCAAGATTTTTTTTTTTTTTAATTTATGTTCCTGTGTTCCCTGGATTACCCAAGGTAATCTGGAACCAATCTACCCACCTGTTTCTTTTACTAGCTTTAACCGCCACAACAATTTCCTACTTCTGACTTTGTAAACTATAGATGCTGTTTTGGACACAGCCCAGGATCCAGTTGGCTTTCTGGGCTGTGAGGACAGTGCTGCCTCATGTCCAAACTGCCATTCACCAGTACTCCTAGGTCCTTTTTAGCAGGGGTGTACTCCATCCATACCTCCCCCAGCTTGTATTGATAGTGGGTACTGCCACAACTCAACTCAACACAACTCAACCACAACTTAGTTGTGGCAGCACCCACTATCAGTACAAGCTGTTGAACCTCAAGAGGTTCTCCTGGGCCCACTTCTAGAGCCTGTGCCTCGGGATGTCACCACTAGTTGTTTATTTGTTCAATTGTTGTCAAGCATTATTAAATGCTTCACCAATTGATGCTATCTGTATTAACCTTCAATTTTTTTTTGCCATCCCATTCCAATTCTTATTTAAAATCTTTGTGGCTATATTAGCAAGTTAATATCTGAGCATATGCATCAACAACTTCATACGGTAAGTTCTAGTGAACACATTTAGCCACCTCTGGTATTACCAGTTATATTTGTTGAGATGTTGTCTGGGGGAAAAAAAAACAAAACAAAATGAATGAGCAGCTCCTAAACCACACATGGTTAGGGGAGTTCCACTAACTGTGCATAGGGATAAACTTTCTGTTTCTTGAATAATTAGCTAATAATGAACTGGGCATATTACTCTAACTGAAAGAATAGTGCATTCAGAGGTATAATAACCTTGCATACATTGCATTAAGGATCTGTAAATGCTATGATATAATCAAAATTTCAAAGCACTATTACCTTTTCTCCCCTTGCATCTCAAAGACTGAACCCCTTCTTATTTTCCTATACCATTATACATCTCTCATTCACCCCTTTTCATTTTCATTCACTACTACTGCAGATTATTATCAGGCTCTTTTCAGTTTCAGCAGTACATTCCCAAAGAAACAAATCTAAAAGTTTACACAGCTCTTTTTCACAGCCTAAAATGACATAATATAATATTGATCCAGGAACACTGCTGCTGTCATGCAGCTGACACTGTGATAAAGTAGTAAAAGTCATCAAGGGTATACCAAAAATTGTGTGGCAGCATGTCTGCAATGCAGCTGTGAAAGAACTGATGCAGCAAGAGATATAGATGGAGTCAGAGGCTTTGCTGGAAAATACAAAAAGTACCGATTATGATACAAGACAATGTACAAGACAATGTTAGTCTCTGTTGTATTTTTTTCCATCTTTCTTATTCTACTTTGCTCAGTTACCAACATACTGCAGAATTCTACCTGCTTAAAATGAAATTATGAGTTTGCCTTCCTCATATTTCATTACAACCAGTGAACCAGGCTACTACCGATTTACATTTTTAGGCCATGCTAAGCTTCTATTTGGTTAAAATAAGAACATGTAGCTCTTATTTAGGAGATGCCAGATGTTACGCTCAAAGATTTTTCACTGATAGCACATATGTTTCCCTAAAGGAAACAGAGGCAGACATGGTTGCTATTGAGCAGGGACAAAAACCAGGCCCAGGGAGAAAACAGACACCTGAAGCTGTGCTCAGGTGCTCTCTGTAGATAATCACAGCTCAAATATTTTGCTGCAGCCAATACCAATGGAAAGCTCAGCCACAGGTGCTATCAGCCCAGACTGCAGATCAGGCCACTCCAGGATCTGCATGACTACTGTGGGTGATGCTGGCTATGGACTTCCAGCAGTTTGGGGAATTTGGTCTGTGTTTCAAAAAACCTCAGGGAATTACAAACAGACACACAGCTGATATTTCAAACCACTGAAAAGACAACACAAGCATCCCAAAGCTAGGTAAGTCTATAGTTCAGGTTGCTATGAGACTTGAATCCTGTGTCACATTATTGCCCTTCAGCACTGCCCAAAGGAGTGAATGTGTGAGCAACTTAAAGGGTCATTTCATAGCTCCTTCACTGAAAGACTGACAAAGCCATGCAGTCTTGAAAATATAATGCATCATTAAGCATAACATGGATGGGCAAGGACTTAAGTCTGGCAAGATGTGATGCAACAGATGCTGGATTAAGTTTCAGATCCAAGTATTAAAAAAAATCATTTCAGAGAACGTGAAAAAAACACTCAATTGGTAGTACAATTCATACTAAAATTGTGAAGTAAATCTGAGATAAGTTCAAAAAAGCCAAGACAGAAGAGCTTTTGTGCATTCTGTGACACTGCTGCTGTACCAGCTCCATCCCCTCTCACCCTCGTGGCAGAGACAGGACAGCAATGGTGGGACAGAGCGAGCAGGAAACCCTGGGAAGCCCTTACTGCAACTCTGCTGCAAACCACCAGAAGACAAAGTAGACAGTTCCAAGTAGGAACAGCTGTTACTTTCCAATTAAAAATCACAAGACCGAAATACTAATTTATTAAGCAAGCATTCAGATCAAGCAGCCACAACTGCATTCCCTGGCTGTATATATTTTTAAGAGAGCCCAATGAGACATTGCTGGCACAAATAACACGACAAAACAGTTTATTGTCTGTTGCTGATATGCAAACAACTCCATTCCATATTGTGAAATACTGTCTCTCAGTATGTAATGAACTCAGATTTTCCTTTGGAGGGGAAAGCAATCTTCACGCTTTTCCGAATGTTTTACGTAGTGAAGTATTAGCTGTGCTAGACTTCGAGAAAGATTATCTTTTGCTATCATAGAAGCAAGTTAATGAAGTGACAATAACAAACTGATGTATCTGTCAAAGTTTATAGATAAGGATGTCAAGCTATAGGTTATCAGCCTACAGTACTGACACTGTTCATATATCATAGCCCCCCAACACACACTCTGTCAGCATTGTTTATTTTCAGTCAGAAGTTAAATAATGACCATGTACTAAAAATGCCTTTGGGGAACTGCTTTGTCTTACATACTGTTCACCTGTTTACTTCAGAGTAAGTTTTGAGTTGCTTTTGTTTAATTTTCTGTTTGAACAGCTGGTATTTATCAACTTCAAATGGACTTCAAGTCAATACACAGCAAAATTTTTACTGTAATTTCTACACTTGCTAGACACAAGCTTGTAAAATGCTAATGAGAACACCTTCAACACAGCATGCAGCTTCAGAGGGACAAAAAAGATACCTTCTGAACCTACATCAGTACCAGACCAAGACGAGAACATGCAGAATAGGTCTGCTTTGTTTTTATTTTAAAGGGTCCAGCAACAGAAATTATAACCATTCTGTACTGTACTTGCCTTCTTACCCTTTGAATTTTCTTTACAGTATTCAGACCCAATTATCCATAAAAAGGTAGATGCTATGAAGTGGGTGGCAGTGGTTGTTTTTTTTTTTTTCCTCCCGTCTATTACTTTGTAACAAAGACTGAGAAAGAAGAAAGTTCTTGAGTAAGCTGTAAGGGCTGCAAGGAAGACAAAGCAGCAAAAAATAAAAATACTTAGGGAAATATCCATTTTTTTCCCCCTCATATACATAAAATTACTGTTTAAATACTGTTATGAAAACTATTTCATAAAAAGCTATATGATAAGAAACAAGTTACATTACACACTAGAAAAATACATCAAAATGTGAATAAGTAAGAAAATGCCTAGATATAACTAGCAACAACAGGAAGGGTTTCCATCTATTCTTTATTCTCTATAAACAAGGCAAGGTTATTGAGATACTACATTCTACCAGAAACTATGTTCTGAAACTGACAGTTCTACGTGTCATATTTGACTACGTGAGAAAAGAATGGAAAAATCATGAATTCATAATTCAAACAAGTTCCTATTACTTTTTCGGAGCCACTGACTGAGTAAGAATCTTGGGACATGGGCTGAGAATTAACATCTTAAGTTAAAAAAAAAAAAATCTTTCTTCTAATCAGTGGACTTCTTTTCCAACTACAATTTATTTATTTTTTTTAAATGACCTGAAATAAAAAAGGGAAAATATTTAATAAAGGGGGTGAACCAGGAAGACAAAAATAAGCAGAAGTTGCTAATGTTACTGTTTTCTTCCCTCAGCATTAAATTGAGCCTTTTAGGTACAAAAGACCTGTGGCAAAGTTAGGCAGAACTATTGTGTGAAGCTTTTTGTACCCTCTATTTAACTGTAAAAGAGCAAACATGGCCTTTGAAAATTAAAAAACAGATAAAATTTAACTTGCCACCCTTCAGTACTATTAAACAAGACTACAGATCGCAATTCTCCTGAACCTAACTTTGTAAGTAGAGCTTTACTGTCTTTTCTGACTGATAGTAGAGAGATAGACTAGAAGCTTTTTTCAAAAGAATTGGTTTCTCATAAAGAACACAGATGTACTCAACCACGAGGTATCTAAATACGCATGTTCATAAACAAAAGCTTTTCTTTTGTAGTTACTGCAATTACAACCCAACAAAACACATCTGACAATATTCTGTTTAGCTAAGACACTAATATGCAAAAAAAAGAAAACAGGATGATTTATGTAAGTGATGTTTTTAAATACAAGCATTACAAAAGAGACATGGAACAGTCAGCTAAACAGCCCAGACTTAGTGTCAGTCTCCACTCCAACTTGAACAGTGAATAAAAAAATATCTAGTTGCTTAAAAGGTTTTGACTGAAACCACCGTCACTTCATCCACAAATTTGATAGCTTTTAACTGACCATACTTCAGCCATTTAAGCTGTCTGATGACTGCAAAAATCCCTGCAATGCTTGTGAATCTCCTTTGTGAGAGCAAACGGAGCAAGACGCTAGCAGGCCTCCTGAGCTTCACATCGGAAACTTTTTCACAGGAGCCCAAGTCTATTGTGTACAATAAGCCAAGGGGTGCCAAAGGAGTTGGTTGCTATGGTGGCATCTCATAAATCATCAATTATTGTCTGTTATTACGGAGGTGACAGCCTCATAAAGAGATTTGCATTTTCGGCTAATTTTAAGATTTTTTCTGCAGACATCATTTGCTTTGTAAAAGAAATGTCATGACAACCATAGAACACTTAAGCTTGTTATCGGGTAGTCAGGCATTCACTTGGCCCCCGTCACTTTGGCATTTGAGCATCGCAGCCTCTTTTGCATTATTGAGTAGTTTATCTTTACAGTTCATAAATATATTTCTAAACACGGGGACGGCATAATAGCAGAATGGCGGCAAACGCAACCAGGGCTCCTGGTTGCCACGGCAACCTAAACTGATCAATTCCCTGTCACCGTTCTAAAAGAGGCACCACTCTCCTGCGGCCCCAAACACTAATTACAAATGCAGGCCCTTCGCTGGCATGTTCAGCTTACAGATTAAAGCAGTTCATGCCTAATTTATCATTTAACATGTCCTTCCACATTTGTAGTGCCGTGCAGAATGAATAATAACTTCACTTGTTTACAGCATTTTCAACTTAATTTCACTAATTAGTTTTGCAGTTGCAGGAATTTTCGAGGGCTGCTAACGCAGGCCCCGCACATAGGCCCAGTGCAGGCCCTGTGCGCAGGCCAGGGCAGATCCCTCCAAGAGCTGCCAGCAAGCGATAAATTCTGTGTGTAGGTTCCCTTTTTATTTCCCCTGAAGTGTGGCTTTTTAAGCAGCTGGGATTATTGAGGCAAAACTACTGTGCCTTTCTCTTGCAACGTGATGACACTTCATTGGACTTTGACGCTGCACTTCCCATCAAGCTTCTATTGAATACTTAAGATCCGGATGTAGTCCTTAAAACTAAACAGAAATACTCATGTACGCGTATGTATCCATGCTTTGTGTGTGCATACATAAGTTTCAAGACAGTATTTACAGAATTCCAAGCACTGTTCATTCCCCAGAGCTTCACGATGAGCACCCATGGTGCCCCGAAATAATGCTTTTCCATTCTTTGCAATCGCAAACAACAATGCAGAAGATGAAGTCTCATGTGAAGCCAGAACTTGTTGCGCCCTAAAGAAAGGAACCTGCTTATGAAATCCTGAAATGCAACACTGGATGTTAGGAATATTCTCTGACCTTTTTGGTCCATACAACAGTATTCTAAGTTTGCATACTCAAAAATGTTTGAAATAGCAAAAAAGACAGGACCTGTAAAATTTCTCTCCAGCAATTTGAACAGTTTTTGTGTTTGAATGCTGCTGCCTCCAGGGAGCTCAGGGAGAGGAAACGGGTTTTTGGTTCCTCAGTAATATTTGCACCATCAGAGCCACAAAGGAGATCATCTGACAGCCTCTGCTCCAGGCAGCTCCTCCCTATCATCAGTTTTACAAAAGCGTTCCTTCCCAGAACTCCTGTTAATCAACGAGAATGGTACATCCAACAAAGTTAAAACCCTTCAGTGGCTCTGGGGGTCTCAACGAGAGGGAGCGCCGGAGCACTTCCACCTGCCGTGCAGCTGCAGCCTCTGTGCTCCAGGGGCCCCACTGCAGCCCAGCAGCCTGCGCTCCCAGGTGCCACCAGACTTCCATGCCCACTTAACGGCCGTGCACAGCAGCACTTCTGCACTACCACCGTGCCAAGGCAAAGCTCCAGGCACTTATTTCCAAGGGAAACATGGTCATCTTGAAGCAAGGAAAACTCATCTGTGCACAAGCTGCTGTTGATCAGAAGTGCTTGCTGAACAATGCATAGGCGGTTTTAAATGAAATGCTGCTTCTGCCTTCCACAGCTTTTTAGTCCTGTTACACATATTTAAGTGACAGTTCCAAAGCATCATATTCTAACAAGAGAGCCAACAGAGAGAGTGAGCGCAAGTATGCTTAGGCAACATGCTAGTGTAAGTAAAGGCAAACTCAGAGCACAAGCATTTGCACCAGTGCAAGCCAACACCAACTCTAGACTCCATACTTAAGTGCTTCCGCTTGTCTGTATTCTATCTATCCTACACTAGAAGTCCACATGATTTCATGTCCAGCTTTTTCATGTTTTCTTGTACACTGATACTGTTCTTCAGTCCTATCAAAACCAAACTTCAAACTACACACCAACAGCTATCTAAAAATGCAGTTCCTACATGAGAACACACAATCCCCCTCCCCCCCCCGAATTGACTGTTCTATCTGCTAGTCTCCTTAAATGCTAATTCAAACTCATCTTTCAAACAATAAGAAAAAATGGACTATTCACCTGCGCTTTTGAAGCCATCTATTATTGTCAGCCACTGATCACAGAACTGTACAGCCTGGGCAACAAGACTGTGATCCAGGCAAGTTCTGGAGAGCCCTGGGCTCTCAAGTAAGAAAAGGCAAATGGCTATTGACTGTACATGGGCTTGGTCACAACTGGTTTTGTCTTCCAGCTGCTAAGTAGTCCGATTCTTAGGAAATGTGTTTAAGGCATGAAGTAGGTTGTGCACTACTAAGTGTTACTGGAATAAGAGCAATGTGTATTAACAATAATCACTCCGTTTTTATAAAATGATTATCATAATTGCTCATGATTGGCCTTTTATGATTACATACTCATTCACAACCTTGCTTCTCATTCCTGTTGAATGCATAAAGATGCTGCATTCAGTGTCGGCAAAAAAGGTGGGCTCATTTGGCTACTTAAGGTAAACACTGTCCAAGTCTTGCAGTACTTAACACTTCCGTCCATTTAACGGTATGTCTGCCAAGACACAGTATGCTTTTATTACCATCTCATCCCTCCTGTTCTTGTTATTTAATGAAATACAGACTGCATCACCTGTATAAATCCTTGATACCAAATACTGACCAGATTAACAGAAATGCTAGTCCAGTCACTTCATGTTTGATTTTCCTGGCAAGCTGCACTTTTAATGGAAGATGGTATACGGTGAGCGACAGAATGCACCAAGGATGTACACTGACTATAGAATCTCTCCTGAGAGTTAATATAGTACCTTCACATTATTAAATGCAATATGCAGAGCATTACATTATTATGCTACACATGGCTAAGGAATTTTAGTATTCACAGGATTATGGTAATTAAGTCTTCCTTCACTTTGGGTGATGTGACACTTGCTTGACTATAATGTCACTCCACTTAAAGTCTGTGTAAACAACATTATCTTAGTCACTCTGCATTACATTTCCAACTGTGAGCAAAATTACAAGGTCAGAGTGGACAAGAATGTAGGTAATCCCAAGGAAACATCATGTAAATGACTAGCTCAAGGTTCAAGCTGGGTTTTCAAGGGTGGTAACAGGCTTATGTACTACACCAATGTTTAGTATTGTTTCGTAGAAGCTATTACTAGCAAAACGCATTTCTATTTGTAGGGACATTTCGTCGGTCAGAACATGTCAAACTTCTTCTTTTGCCAGCAAGAACTCAGCTGTCAAAGACACGCAGGGAGTAAAAGAGCTGATTCTGTAAGAAAAATAAAAACCTATATGAAACCAGTAAGTTAATTAAATCTGTAGGTGACAGATGGAAACAAAGAAATATATATTTCAATGCCATCCTTAACGTAACATAATAAAATCCCCATTAAACCGTCAGTCAGGCAGCTCGAAAAAAAATATTAATCTCGTTGTTAAGACCAATTTGGTTAATTCACTTAGCTGAATTTGCTTTAGCTTTGAATATAAAACAGGAAAGCATTTACAGACCTCTTTCATGATTTTAACTGTCAAGTAGAAGTGCAACTGAAACTCTTTTACCCTTACAGCTATAAACTGCGCACACAGACATTCCTCAGCCTATACGGGTCTGGAAAGAATACAACTGAAGGGCGAAATGATGCGTCATGTGGCGAGACCAGTTAAGCTGTTAGTGAAGGTACTTACAGGAGTTTCCCTTTAAACCAGAGCTTGTTTGTTTCTCAGTCCAAGAGCACAGTTCTCAGTCTACAACTGGACAACACCACTACACAGATCAAACAGTTGCTATCTTAGCAGTAGCATATAATACCTTACAAGTCCATTAGCTATAAAGGTTTCAAACTGCACCAGTTAACCTCTTCTTAGTCATGTAAAAACCAACTAAACAGAGAAAGCCTTGTTAGCAGTTAGACATAGCCTAGAGCTGCTCAAACACTGTGACTACATAAGCATTCAAGCCCACATACTTGGAGGCATAACAAAAATCAGGCTGAGCTGGGATTTAGCTAGCCACATCAATACCAGGGCTGCCATAATTTCTGGGAATTCCACCTGCAGTGAAGTGGCATCCAGGGAAATGTCACTGACACATCACGTACTCCGAAATGTCATTTCAGTCATTTCTATCTTAAACAGTAGCCGTGGGAAATTTAATTGATGACAAAACTGCACCATTTCAAGTTCTGTCAGGTAGGAATTATGTTCACAAGTTCACCGATAAAAACAGGCCTTTGCCAAAAAAGCTAAAGGAATAAAATCTGTCCTCATTGGCTTTCAACTTGATACTGTTCAGAATGTAGACTGCTACAAAGAGCCATAAACACCCTCTAGGCTCCTGCCTCACTTTACACTGCAGACTCCTAAGTTCAGGCAGGAATGCAAGACAAAGTCCATTATCTGATCAGTGGCTACTCAGCCCTACATTCTTCTTCCATAGGTGAAATTTGAAACATCTTCATTTTTCAATAACCAACTAAGGAAGAAAATGCACAATTGTTACCTACTTACCACAAAGGCATTTAAGATAAAACAACTGTTAATAACCATTAGACGTTTAAACACAAATTCCATTGGCTGATTCAAACGCAGTACAAAACTCCATCTCACCTGGTAACTTTGTTCAGTACAAAGGCCGTAAGACTTCAATGGCTTTAAATACAGATGGAACAGACGAGATGACAACCTGTTCCACAAGTTGGACTGACAGAAAGCTCTGGTGACTTGTGAGTGCCTACTACAATGCTGGAAAAGTGCAAGAGATGCCCTCAATGTCTGACATTTTCATAGAATTCAGTCTCCATAACCTATTGTTACAATTAGTTACAGAGAGTAGATGACTCCATACCTGAAATACTTCTGTATTAATTTACCCGTCATACTTGTCATTTCTGTTGCATGTTAATAGTACTTGCCACAATGTATTTTTACTACAGGATTTAACAGAATAATAAATAAAAACCAAGTGCATATAACATTACTTATATAAACAGGCAAAATACAGAGATCGTTGACTTGGTGTCTACTTTGGCAGTAGCTGAATTCAGCCTAATGACTTCTGGTTCTGATTTAGCGAGGGTTGCCTGTCACGTACGACTCTGTGACTTCTTTCATATGTTTTCTTTGAAAAGTAAAGGTTTTCTGTGTGAGATTGGAATTTAATTGTTTCCTTTTTAGACAAATATGCTTTTGGATAGATGCTGATGGAAAGGGCAATCACATGTCAAAAGGGCAGTAGTACAGTGAGATTATGTGCTGAGGTCTAGGGCAGGACAGGCAAACAAGGGGGGGGGGGG
>PPHD01002311.1:0-19044 GCA_002909625.1 Bambusicola thoracicus | reverse complement strand
CCCCCCCCCCCCCCCCCCCCCCCCCCTCAGATCACTTGAGCAGATCCTCATAAATAAAATCTCAGATAACAGGCTTTGTTTATCCTATATAAATGCATATCACCAGGTCAAATCAACTTCTGTTATGTTAACTACTTAAGTTACTATCTTACTAACAAATATGCCTGATAGCGTAACAGTATTCCCATCCGAGTGCATCTGGAATGCTTTTTTTTGCCTTAAAGAATAAGTAATTACAAATGCGATGTCCTGCATCTTGAAGGAATGAACTGTCCTAATTTGGGAAAAAATAAAAAGAACTGCAGTGAGAGCAAGCTTGTGTGGTAGAAGTCCACAGTGCTTGTATCTCATGGCAAAGAAACTAGAACAGAAACTGCCAGTGCTAAGCATGCAAAGAATGTCCTACTTTGAAGAATACTGCACTATTAAACATATCAGACATTTCAAATTTCAGTTTCCAAAACATTTGTTAGGCTATTCAGAAGGAAAAATATTTCAAATCTCTTTTATGAATTGATAGCCATCTCTGTGACATTGGCACTTTCACCACAGACATGAACAAGCTTGCCCAAAAGAGAAGATAAAAATTGTTACTAAATAAAGCTGACACAGAAAAGCACACAAAAACTTTTAATTCTTTCACCAAACCTCTCCCCAAAAGTAAGATCTGCCATCGTTCCCCACTGCTCACCCTATGCAAGCAAGAGTATACCAAAGGAAGAGTATGTAAAGATTCGTCTGGAAAAAAGACAAAGCAAAACAATCATTTCTCACTAAGAAGACTCGCACTGATGTATTACAGTGCCCTGCAAAAATGATTCATTTTTGAATATTCGATAAATGCTGCTGTGACAGCTAAACAAACAGATCTGTAAAAAACATTTATGTGGGTCATTCTGAAAGTAATGCCTCCTACTTATTTCCATGGTAACTACAACAGATATGAAGACCACAATGACACTGTTTGAAAGAGCCAATTCTCAGCTACAGAACACTACCTCTCAGTGCACCATGAGCTGTGCGTTTTCACCAGTGATGAACAAGAGCCTGCATGCCACACTGATACATATCTACATCAGCAGAGGTGACCCACTGTCACCCACTGCTGAAACGCACCAGCCCCAGGCTCGCAATGCTACATCCACTGCTTGGTCTCCATAAATGTTTATAGCAAGAGTCAATGAATGTCAATGGGTGCCATTTTTTCCACATGGAGGAATCCAATGACGCACCTTTGTGTGCACTTCCATGTCAGACACCATTCTGTCAGACTGCCCCTCCACTGCCATCTGTCACTCAGCAACAAAGTGTCATGGGATACTGGTGGGAAGGTTTGACTGCTACAGCCATCCCACCAACATTTGTCTCTGATGTTATGGGCTGACATAATAAAATGGGAGGCATTACTTTCAGAATAGCCCTCATACATGGAAATACGTCCTTCAAACAGTACTTCCTTTGGCAGCAGGGATGGAGACATATTAATATGCAACCCCAGTAGCACAGTCTAGCATCCTCCTTCTTCTGTATTACAGAAGTATAACTAAGATGTGTTAATAGACTTCAAAGTGTTTGATGCATGACACGTTAACGAACAGACAAATGTGACATCTGAAAACAAGGAAGTCCTACTAAGATTATATCCCTCTACACCATCTACCCAACTCTCTGTAAGACAACAGAAACCTACACTCATGGCATTTAGCATCTACACTTCTAGTGGTTTAAGATATTTAAAGATTAATTCTCTGCAATGTTAACCTCGTAGCAGGGTCAGTTCTCTCACCATTACAGTTATTCAGAATCCACTTCATGCCAAGTAAGTTGCTCTACAAATAGCAAAGATGGGACTAACACTCAGTTTCTACTTTCCAAAAAGCTTCAAACTCACATCCAAATCCCTTTACATCTAATGATATTCCATTTCACCCTTTACAGTCAACTCTGAGAACATCACCCAGTAGCTCACTATTTCTTGAACTTCGCTATTTGATTTTTCCTTCCTCTGAGTTTACTCTTCCAGAGTGCAGAGAATCGCTAAATTTACTCTTCAATTTTCTAATTGATTTTATCAGTCACACCAGCAACATCACCAATTTTACTTTGTTTTTACATATGCTTTTTAACACTTTCTTTTTAGTTGAATTAATGAATTTTTCAAAAGCAGTATATTTTTCACAACATTCTCATTAAAACAAGATTTGCAAGCAGGTTTTAGTGGTACCAGAAAAAACTGGATAACTCTTTCTCCATCTTCAACACTTCAAGAAGATTTAGGTTCTTCTTTCAAAGACCTTCTGTTCTAAAATTACAGAAAACAGGAAAATATTCAAATTCTGGAGTGGCCCGAGCTTAAAGTCATACTATACAAAATCAGAACTTCTCTTACTGTGCTGTGATTCTTAGCTGTCTCTATTCTGCGTTTCTGAATTATTCAGGGACTACACTCTGCAAATGCATCTGTGCAAGTGAGTCAGTTCCATTCACTTTATTCTTGTGTATGTAGTACATCCCTGGTGGTTGCCTAATGAAAGTGATGCTAAGCAGAAACCACTGCTAAACACAGCTTGTTTTAATAAGAAAGTCTGGTGGGTTTGAATAGTACCTTTTATTTTTTTTGTTAATTATTATTTTGAATCCCATCCACTTCTGATGCAAAGTCAATTTAATAGTTTCTAGCATTAAGACTTTTAAGCGCTACTTAATGATTTTCCAATTTCTGCTCCTGAATCACATACATAAACATGTTGGAAGTCAAAAGAAGGGCAGTAAGTCCAGAATTATATCTAACCAATGTAACTTGAAGATCGTAAACCAAGCCAAAAAAAAAAAAAAGAAAGGAATTTGCACTGACTGAAACAACACTGAACCTAAATAAAAATCCACGTTCATTATTCAGGTTGTTACACAGATCAATACAGATCTGTAAGTATCTGTATTCCTCCGATGGACAAGTTTCCAGCTACCGCACTGCTGAATTTACTAGCCTGGTCTTTTAAGTAGTTTAAGGGTGGTCACAACTTGTTCCTATTTGTCTTGGAAGCAGAGTGCATAGCTTTGGATCACAGACAGAAGTAACAAACGTTCAAATAACCCAAATACATGTTTGTTCCTTCGTACTCCATGGAATGACATGGGGTGGATATAACAATTATAAGCAGTTCTGTGCCATTAGAACAGTACACAGTCACTTCAGTGGTTTGCACGGACTCAGAGGGCGTTTACCGACATTGCTGCATACATCAACAGGCAATTTTCTTTATTTCCAATTCTACAAATCATTATGATTCTTGCAAATCTAATTTCACTCTAAGATTGGCAGCTAAACTCTCTGATTTGCAATGCTTTGTCACTGGAAAATACATGAAAACTTCCTTTATTGTAGCAGTACACATTTTTAACAGTCATTTAAATCCAGTTAAAATAACCATAAGAGGACATCTATTTTCTGGTTTTCTGCACGAATACAGAGCCCAGAACTGAGAACTGGAAATATTTCCAATACTTTTTCACAGAATTGCTGCTGTTTACTTTCATCACATGATGAATTCATTTTAACCTGCTCAGATGGGTTCTGCTTCTCCTTCACTACTGTCCACAAAAGGAAAACACATTCTGATAATGAGACATTTATTTCTCTATTAGTGTTAATATGCTGCAGCTACTGATAACAGAAGTTGTTAATGTACTCCTACAAGAAAGCCAAAAATGATGTGAAAGGAATCTAGTGAGTCTTAATGCAATTAATAGTCAGACCAACCACGCAAAGGCTTCAAAAAGCCTAATGATTTTCTCAGATGTGCTGTAACAACAAAGAATCTCACGGTTCGCTGTGAAACTCTGCTAGAAGCCAATGTTCATCACAACTAAAATGACTTGTTCATCATAGATTCCATCAATAATTGTTTCAGTATGTGAATGTGATCAATGTGGCTCTCATCAAGTATAAATCAAGATATGTATTTCCTAATGGGACCTTCAACATTCTCATGGATCCTATTCAATAGCAAGATTCAATCAATACAGCAGCTCAAGTGATCAGACATCTTTCTCAAAATGGCAGTTACTTACAAATACAAAACAATAAAAACATCCTAATGTTCTCAGCATGTATTTTACTCATTTGGTGGCATACCGAAAGAGGTACCACTGCGTAGTGCTGGACTGCATTAGACCTGCACTTAAGAGCTGCACAATGAAAATATAAATGTTTAAATTCTTATCTCTAAACAGCAATGTCAGCGGCAAAACTAATGGATCCTGACTACAAGATACGGTACTTATCAAAGAGAAAGGGAAGCACCAAGTGATCTGCTCAGAGCTGTACATGTCCTAGAAAACTGATTTCATTTCTAAAAGTTGACAGCAAACCTAAGTACATTCAGGTGGGGTTTTTTTGGTGTCACTGTAGCTGAGCAAAGCCTGGCAAATTAAAGACTGAAAAAGCAACAGCATCTCCGCCTTCCTTTTTTTCTTGTTTTCAGTAAGCATTTTAAAACATGGTTCTTGGATGATCTGTCACAGATGGGTGCAGACTGACCAGCATCTCTGCATCGTACCACCAAGGTTGTTCCCTTAGGTAAATCACAAAATACGTTTTTTATATATGAAAAATTGAACTTAAAATTCTCAGTCCAGACCTTTATATGATAAACATGAGGCCATAAAATTATCTTATTCTATTAGTTACAACCATTTTCAATTATTTCTGGATTTTATCAAACTGTTTTTTTATGCCTTTTTCGCATCTAAATAAAACTAAATAAAACTAAAATATTTTATGATTAGACAAATTATTCCTGAATAGCATAATTTAAAGACTGGCTATACCATCTCTTTTAAAAAGTGCCTTTACATGACTTTTAATTGATTGCTCTACTTTGGTAATTCAAGGTGAGTTTTATGCTAAGGTAAACACTGCAAAACTTCCTACCAACTCTGGTCCATTTGCCACTGCTTTTTCAGATGAAAAATCCTGTGTTAATCAGCAGACAGGCAATGTGGGCACTGCGACAAGAGTGGCAAAGGAGGCAAGGCTCAGAACCCAGACTAATAAGCCGTGATCTCACAACCTTCGCTCAAAGACCATGTATGCATGCTGCAGAATGGCTTACCAGAATTCAATGTTCTGCTTATCCACCGAGTTCTGATGCAGTCAGACATTTACACACACATGCACACACAGTGTTGATGATCAACATTTCACAACAATGACAGAATAGAGATCTTTCTTTAAAAAGATCCCTCATGCCTTGTCCAATTTGGAGGGTTTCCTCTAGTTACAGATACAAATCTACAATCCCAAATGTATTTATTTAGGTATCAAATAAAAGCCAAGCTGCTCAGCCACAACAAAATGACAGAAGCTGTAACCTCTCATGGTAGTAAGATCTACATAACCTGGTCTGCCCCCACTGTGTGTGGGCATCCTTCAGAAGGCTGAGCAACATTATAACCCAAGGCACATTCAAAAGAATCCCTGCAACACCCTCCAGTGACAATCAGCAAAATCGTTTGAATATTGAAGAGTAATTTCAGATTTTTCCCTGATGTTCATTAACGCATTATTTTATTTTTTCCTAAAATTACCAGTCGACTAGGAAAAGTAGAACAGAAGCCTTCCTTCTTCATCTGTTAGACTCTCTGCTTGAAAGTAAAAGGACAAAGAAGCAAGTGCACAGAGGCTGCTGAGTTGCTTGCTCAACTGACATATAGTTCTCCTTTTATAATAATTTCTGATATAAAAGAAATAGAGTTATATATTGATATATAATTCAGGAGATTTTATATTTTTCAATTAAATGCCTTTCAACCTTTGCTCTTTAAAGGTTATAGAAATTCATGATTTTAGCCTCTCTTCAGAGATCCTATCTTTAGTCATAAGGTCAATCAAATTCCCCTTTTCAAATGTTACATCTTTAAAGAATATGGTAACCAGAACAAAAACAATATCCTAAGTGAGGTCAGAAGATTTCCCAACCTTCACATATATTCCTTACATTCTTACTCTATTGCTGATTAATGTACCTTTCTTCCTATTTTCCCCCTTATGCACCTTTAGTGTTTCCAGCCATTTCACTGACTGCACTTTACAAACCCCTACAACGGGTCTGTAATTAAAAACACGTCCAAATTACTTCAGCTCTTTCCAGGGCTGCTACTTTGTTGTAACCACTTGCAGACCCACTTGTCTTGCCTTACCCTATAAACACTGCTAATTAAATACCACGTAGCTGGATGTTTCAAAGCCATTTTGAGTTTACTTTCAGAAGGGTACTTTCAGGTACATTAAACCAAAAATGCTGTAAACTTCGCATGAGTTGCACTTGCAATTATTTCTATGTTGAACACACCATAATATCTAGAAATATTAAAAATTTCTCATATTGCTGTGAAGAACAACAAAACTAGAATGTAAACATTTCATATAAATTGAATTAAAAAAAACACCTGAAAAAGAATTATTTGAAATTAAATTACCTTCCTCACCTTCTGATTTCAGTTCAGTTGGAAGTAAACTCCTGTGTCTTCAAAATTCTTAAAAGAAATACAGGCAACAATTTACAGCTTAAGGAATCCATATTCTGAAGATGATAAGGCTGTGGAGAGACCTCACTGCAGCCTTCCAGTACTTAAAGGAGAGCCTATGAGCAGGAGGAAGACCAACATCTTTCTGTGGGTAGTTAGTGACTGAACTAGGAGGAACTTTATACTAGCTTTAAACTAGAAGACTGGAGATTTAGATTAGACATCAGGAAGACATTCTTTACTCAGAGGGTGATGAGGCACTGGAACAGGTTGCCCAGAGAGCTATGGGTGCCCTATCCCTGGAGGTGTTTGAGGCCAGGCTGGATGGGGCCCTGGGCTGCCTGAGCTGGTAGGGGGCAGCCAGCCCACAGCAGGGGGGTGCCAATGGATGGGCTTTAAGGTCCCTTCCAACCAAAGCCACGCTATGATTCTGTACTCATATACAGTCAAGTCCCACCATGGTTAGTATCACAAACATTCAACGAGAATCTCAGACAGAAGAATGTAAGGTCAGTTTAGAGAAGTTACAATAGAACACGCTGCAGTGCAAAAAGACAACATTTATCCAACTATATAGAGCAGGTAACTTTGAGCAATTAAAACTCAGTTGAAAGATTTTTCTTCTAAAACAGCAATCTATATTCCAAAGGCTGCTCAGTTTCCTATCTCAACTAAGTTAGCTCATGGCACAACACAAGCAGCTTTAGCAGTGCTCCCTCTCTCACCACCACCCCCACAAGACGAAGGTTTATATTAAACCTAATTCCTTCCCAGAGAACGACTATTGGTTGGGCTGTTCAGTTCAAACACATTAAAGCAATAATAATTTAATTACTGATATCACAAGGTTAGTGCTGGTCGTGGGTTTTGGCCATCTCAAAACAATGACTCACCAAACTACGCCATTTAAGAAAATATTTCTCCCGCAAGTTCTCTACAAGCTCAAGAAGCATTGCTGCCAATGGTCCCTCCTATACTACTGATGTCTAATTTTCTAATCTGGTTAGCATATTTTGCTGTCAGGGTCAAGAGAAACCATCTGGACCATTTTGCTACATATTCTTTCTTGGCCAAATGTAGTTTTTATTGTAATTTGCCTCATTTCCTCCTCAATACAACAGCAGAATGCAGCTCATGTGCACACACTTTAACGACCTGACAGTCCTCCGTATCAACTCCAAAATGCCTCACCACGTCTGATTTGTTTCCACATCACTACTTTCTTTTTCCATGTCATCTTATAAATGTGATATTGGAACTGCCCGCTACAAATGTCACTCCCACCAGTGTCCTGTAATTGATAACTGATCAATTAGAAGTTGGTTTTCAGCAAACTATTAATTGACTTTTCAGCCACCACATCAGAATAACTTAAAGTCCTGAGTTTTATTCACTTGGCTTTCAGTAATTCTTCAGCATCTCTTATTTCTGCTGTAGCAATTCAGAGTCTCTTGGAGGCTGTAATTCAGTGACTTCACTGAATGCTGTAGGTCCACTGCTTTATTCACCTGTATGATCATACAGACAGTTATATACATCTGTGCAGCTACCGTAACCAAATAGTCTGAACAGTACAAACAGACACTCAGACTACAAATAAATAGCACGTCTTCCACTATAACTCTGGGCTATTTCTCGCCAGCAAAGCTAAGCACCTTCTGAAACTCCATTACACGTTTAACTGAGTATAAGAAATGAAAGCCAAGGATCAGCATCAAGGAAAGCCAGGTCTGATGCTCCTCCCCCATCTTTTTCTGTACGCTTTTGTCAAGTCAACGACTCCCAGTTCTTCCAAGACTGTTTCTGTCACCATTTGTCATTAGCTGCCAGATTCACTAATCACACTGCTAGGTTTATTTCTCAGATGCTCTTTTAGTTTTGCACTAAATCAGTTTATGTTCCTCATAATTAATTTAAAATGCCCTTTTTGTCAAGTAGTTCAGTAATCAAAACTTTCCAATTTCTAGAAGTAATTTAATTCCACTAAATATCATCTAATGTACACAAGCAGCTCAAATACTGACATTATTCATACCACATTACTCTGCACTGTCAGGTATCAGTTTTGAGTTTAAAAGATTACACCCTAAATCCAATTTCTCTTGGGTTTCCTGTCTTGGTTAGTTATAGCTGTTCTTTTCATGAAAGGCCATTTGTCAGAGCAGACTTCAACCTTCTTCACTTTAATCCTGCTCTTCAGGTGAATACAAGATACCACTGAAGCAGTCAAACCAGAGACTAAATAGAAAATACCACAGGAGCAGCTGTGGTATGGGACACGCTTCCATACAACACCGCAGTAATGCGCCTCAACTCCAGGCTTTCAAGAGAGCACCACACAACTTCGGTAGCTCAGCTTCAAGAGCTACTCACTGCAAACACAGGGTCCAAAAATGGAGAATCTGGCAATGCTTTCAGGGAGAGAAAGGGAAAAGGATGGAAACATGATTCCATGACTTGAATTCAGAAAATTTCTTTTTCTATCTTGCTAGAGATTTCAACAGCTGTTGTTTCCCTTTACGCACAACACACTACAGGATACTTGCTGCTGTTCTGCCTTGCACTGTCTACACAGTCTCTTCAGTGTTTGTTTTTACTGAAGTATTTCTGTGGTTCTTTATATTTTTCTTCCTTGAACTATTTAAAATGTTACTCTTACAATATTAGCGTATTTCTCATTCAAGGTGAAGATTACATACAAAGTATACCCCGGCTCTCCTCTTTCCTCACTAAAACCCTGCCCCAAAACAGACTGAGGGCTTTAGCTCCTTCCATCAACCTCCTGCCCTGCTGTCAGCCCTGCACCACCACCCCTGACAACCTCAGCTGCCTCGCTGCTTCTGCACGTTTCCATGCACAATGCTTACCCAAAGCAGTCAGTATTCACGTTTTAAACCCTGAAGTCATACTATTCATTACAAGTCACTTTCTAATAATCAGATTTAAATATTCCCAGATGTATTTTTCAGTCTACTGTGTCATCTTAGACTGTAACTTGCTTAAGGAAGCCAAAAGAAAACTAAAAAGGTATCAGAAAAAAAAATTGGCTTTTTCACAAATGCCTATATATACTTTTTAACCCTCAGAACCACAGTCTTCCACAACCTGCACCCCATACAACTGAAAAGACAACAGCCACACCACCAGAGTAAGGTACCAGTCCCCAATTTCTAGTCCATGTTAAGGCACAGCTGGGCCATACAGCGTATTCCTATTAGAACCATATATTACCACAACATAATCAATATAGGGGGTCCATTCACATCTGACAGCACATCCAAATTCAATTAACTGCAGGTCTAATGTTTATAAAAAAATCACTTGCTGCTATCTGTACTAGTCAAATGTTTTCATTATTCTTTAATTAGAATATTTCCTGGAACAGAGCTGAAATTCAAACTTGGAAGGGACACTCAGTCTAAAAAAAATTAACAGTATCCTATAGACAGCAGTATACAGCATTAGAATTGTACGAGATAGACTGTTCTGCTCTGTTCGTTCCTGAATTTCAGAAAGGCTCGTTTTCTCCTGGGGAATCCCTCTGTGGTCAGGACACACATTCCTAAATAATAAAAGTACTCTGCTTTGTGATCTACACAGATGTCTTAAGAAGAACCTGACATGATTGAGCCTAATATAATAAATTAATCTGTTGCTCTTAAGAATTCTTAGATGAATATTCACCGTAGCACAAACTTGACTAGATTTTTCCTTTGATTTATAAACACAATTCAGTAAACAAAAACATCTGTGACGGGATAGATAAACACATGCAATCACTTGTCAACACAAGCAGCAGCAAGGCTGGATATTGATAAATTTCTATCAACACTGAAACTGTACTGTAAGTAATCTCTTCTGTCTGACTTTTGTTCAAAGTCTTCTTCCAACCTAACACCAAAAAAAATCAAGTTTATTTACCCTTAATTTTGCAGGAAATGAGCAAACGCTGAGCATCTCAGAATCACTCTCCTCTCACAAGACAGAAGGCTCAATTAAAACCTATTGGCACAAACAGTCACATAAACACAATACAGATGTTAGAGTGCCGAGTCTTTTTCAAAAATAAATAAATCAGTCAATAAATTAGATTAAGTTCAATGTGGCTTTTTTTTCAAGCAGTGTTAAAACAGCTCATTCCTTCTAAAGCAAACCAAATACCCGATCAGAAAAAGAAGAACAATAAATGTTTAATTAGCTAGAGACTGAAATTCACCTTTTTCCCCATAATTGCTAGGCAAATCAAACTTCCTTCTAAAATGCAAATTCATTCCATAACATAAAAATGAACACAAAGGCAGGAAGGTTTACATGTCAAATGGCAATTCTCCTAAATGGCTCACACTTCAACTTGTTTTCTTTTTCATACCTTCGCCCGTGACAAAAGATGTAATGGCCATCATTACTCAGATGTTTTGTCAGCATACCAAGATGAATGCACTCTCTCTGCCTCTCGCTCAGTTACCTCACAAGAATTCTCTTCAGCATTACATTAACAACACCTTTCATAGTTAACAATTTGATCTATCACACATTTGACTAATGCTACCCATCAGGAGTTCTGCGCAAAGACTTCTTCATTCAGGAAAAAGTACTTATTAGATTCAAATACATCCTCGCCTCTTAAAAAAATGCATTGTCTTTAATTACTAATACACATTAAACCAGAACAATGCATTAGCATAGCTATCCCATAAGCTGTCCATAAGCGCAAGGAGAACATACCACCAATGACACCCTCACCGCTCCCGCTGTGGCACAGTGCTGGCTGCCCACTGCTCAGCTCTCCTCAGAGCTCACACACAGTGGGCTGAGCTCCTTGTGGCCCAGAGCAACAAGCCAGGCCGCAGGAGCCACAGCTGTGCCGAAACAACTGCACCCAGCGGCAGACAGTACAGGATCACCTCTTATGGAGGCCCAAAGCATCCAAACAAAATAAAGCAACACCAAAACCTTGAGCGTCGGTGGCAGGATGGCACAGCACGACACCAAAGCAGCAGCGCTGAGTGGTGAGCACAGATCTACACACCACAACTCCAAACTCACCACACTCTCCTTTACAAAAATTCATCTTTGTTTAAAAACTGAAACTAGCAGTACAAGTTAGAACATGCTTTGGACACTCATTCAACTATGGATTGACTTTTCAAAAGAAGCCCCACTTGACTGTGGAAATCAATATGGATTTTTAATGGCACCTATAAATCTTGCTGCATTTGACATAACCTGCAAACAAATAGAAAGAATCGTCAGGAAATTATTTTTCCCAGTTACAAATAATTACTGCTTATTCATCCTTACCATTATACACTCCGCTCTACTGGAAGCATCAACCACACCAAGAAAATTATTTATAAAATTGCTTAGGATCTTTTATGGTTTTTTTTAGTTGTTGTTGCTGTTTTGCTGTACAGAACATAGCCAATGAAACTATGAACAAATAAGCTGCTTCTTCTATTCCAAAAGATAACTAAGGTAATTTATATTTCTCCCCAGACATGTTTGGATCATGATTTTTTTTTTTTTTTTTTTTTTAAGAGCCCCGAGAAGTTGGAATGCATTCACTGCCCTAAACCTGCACAAAACTTTCTGAAACAATACACCACAACTTGTACTACCAGAACAAAGCACGTACGTGTTCTGATATAAAGACTTCTGTTTTCTGGCATGCACTCCAGTATCAATACCATTAAAGGAAACTACTGTAAGCAATGGGTTCTTAGCTTGAATTGAGTTCTCCTTCAAAAACATACTTGAAATTGCAGTTAATGTTTTACTTGCACAGCACCAGGAAAAAAATCCATAGCAAACCCCTCAATATATTGTATCTGTAATTAAAGATTATAGCATAGGAGCACTGGCCATCTACATTTCCTCCACGACATGTTTGTTTTCCCTTTTCCTACAAAAATTCTTTCAATAATTAAATCTCACTCAGATCAGCATAAACTGTTTGCACAAATGCCAGAAGCTGGAGGTTTGTTTTTGAAAAATCCAACTCATTAAAGCTGCAAAAGATGTTTGACTTTTTCTGTATATAGGTGAGGACATCAGTCATTCCATACGAATGAAAACAAATACACACATTGTACGCTGTACTACAGAGACATGAACAAAGCAAGCAAATTAAACCTATTCCAGACAATCACTTAATGAGCTGAATTCTTTCCATGTCACAGATAAGATAAAACCTTCTTATATGTATTAGCATTATTATTAGACTAGAGATAAAAGCAAGTTAAACGAGACATACCAAATTCTTCAGTGTATTTGCTTCTTGTATTATCACTGATTTACTCACTGAAGAGTCTGTATTCAAGTTTTAAAAGCACAGGAATTATCCAAGACTAATTTTTGCAGGCAGACTCCACTTTTACTGACAGTCTTTACAGAGCAGTGTGGTAGGATGTAAATCCTTTCTAGTTTACCATCTGAAAGCAATCAATGGTATGGGACAGAAAATACACATTTTGGTGGAGAATGAAGCCTTTCACATTTCTATTTTGAACCATGATGTAGAGTTCTACAGCAGAGATGTGAGGCATTTCCCATAGGGGATCAATTAAGTAATTACGTAATGATTATAGCTGTAACTTAAGGAAAACTCAGCCTATATTTTTGTTATAAGGGGAAAAGCTGAAGAGGAAGGAGAAAAAAAACCACTCACTGCCACACTCCGATGTATGTGACAAACTGGATTAATTTACACATGTCAACACTCATTTCAAACTGCACCTCAAAGCAAGAAGTCCATTTTCAAAAGGAGACAGCTGTCTGTAGCCACAGTCTGCAGAAATCTGCCTGTCATAAACCCTATGGCACAACCAACAACTGTAAAAGCTGCTTCAGAGCATAAAAGTGGATATGTTTTGTCAGGAGGGGAAAAAGCAAGACTTAGGAACAGGAATAACCATTTCTTGTTCTCAGTTTGTACCAATGTCATGTCATGACTTCGCATCCAAGTGAACAGTGTGAAAGGGTGATGTGCTTTCAGTGCTTTTCTTCCGAACTTTTTAACAAAGACCGCAGGAACACGGAAGCATTCAGTGGTCTGCATAGATCAGCACTGACTGCTCCATGCTGGGCAAAAAGCAGGTATGATGCACAATGCAGAGGTGTCCAGGGCTGCCCAGGGGGCTGCGGGGCAGCAGGAGGGATATAGATGAGTGGTTTCTCCCATAATCCTGAGTAAATTATTGTAAAGCACCAAGGAAATCTCACTCTGTTTAAAATAGCAGCAAATTCAGCGTGTCCTGCAATTGTCATTGGATCTGCAGGATTTGGCCAGACTTGTGGCCATGGTAGAGCTGTGCTTGTCAGAGCCGGAGCTCATGGCCTGATCCTGAATTCCCTGCCTTTGGCCTATGAGCCATTTGTCTGTCTACAGTTCATTTGTAACTAAACTTAGCACAGGAAAAGGACACTTCAAAGAAACTATACAAAGCTCTGCAAAACATTTTAAGAGGTTTAGGGCATTTAGGGAAGAATAACTCTAATCTGCTAAACAGAAATATCATTTTGACCTAAAGTGCTTTTTTCAGCTGTCATCAATTTTCTCAAATGTGGTATCTCTACAAATATAAGAAATGATATTCATCGCTTCTGACCATTTTACATCTATATATAGTTCAGCAGGTAATTAACAGTAATTAACAGTCCTGTGAAAGAAGTCAGTCCATCAGATTAAACAGCAGAAAGAGGAGATGAGTTGTTTGAAGCAAAAATACCTTTCCAAAGCACGGCGTGATTTATACAGCTTAGTGCATACTTGTTGCAATCTAAAAAAATACTACAGCCATGAAATCTATGATGAGAATGCTTCGTATGAAAACCACCACAGGATTAAGTTCAAGAAAGGAATTTCTCATGCAAACTTTGCACTCCAATCTGAACTTTTACTGTAAGCACTCACTTTCAGTTCAATTATATTTCAGGGAGTATTTAGCCAGATACTTTGGAAAATTTGACTTGTTCTTGTCTACTTTAGGAATTAGAGGAGACCGGAGATCACAGCTGTCTGGAACAAGATTATGTTTGTAAAGTACAAAAATATTAAAGATGGGAATATTTTTAAAACAAACAAACATAAAAATCTCAAAGCAAATACAGATATCTTTCATCTTATTAAGAAAACATGTGACTGTTTCCTTTTTCATTCTGCAAGAAAGAGTCTTATTCAATTGTATAAAAAAAACCCTCCCAAATTCAGATGGGCTTTTTTCTTCCACGATTACAAAACTGTTTTGAAATTTAGGTTGTGCAACAGAAAATGTTTGGTGAATAAATGATGCCTTGACAAAATAAAATGCACAGATTCCTGCTAAGCGAGGTCTTGAAAGAACTCCAAGATTAAAGGAACATAAAAAATGAATTACCCTTTTTCACCTCTCAAGAGAGTAATCCTACAGGTCAGCTTTGAGGTACAGCTGAAACAAATGGTAAACTGTTTGGTAAACAGAAGGATTTTTCAGCAGCCCTTTTTAAAGGAATCATGGGAAAGTTTAGATCTAATCACAGCATAAAGATGAGTTCAAACTAAGGTTGAATCCTTTTTATACATCCTGCCTATAAAGCACATAACATGGAAAAACCAGGGGCTCCAAGGGACACAACTCATATTAAATGTCCTATTATCTTTGTTTTTGCTTTTACAAAGTGATTATTTGTTTCTGAAAAAAAAATAAAATACCTTGAGCATATCTCATAAAATCTTCCATCAAATTAGTCCCAGCAAGTAGTACACTAACATTTCACTCCCCTGCCACTTCATCAAAAAATAAGAACGCAATGCTCAATGTACCAAAAACCTTACGAAGCTCCTGTAGCTTCCCCAGCTCCGTCCCACCGTGGAAGGGGCTGTCCCACAGAACAACCTAGGCTGCCTTCACCCAGCAGCCGCAGCCAGGACAAGGTAGGAAAGCTGCTGCTATCAGAGCTGCTGCCCCCACCACTGCCAAAATCCCTCTAATTGCTTCCCTTCCTTATTACAAGCACTCGATGCACAATTCAGACTAGAACACAGTATTTAAGCACTTCTTAGTTATTCCTGAATCAGAATAAACTGGAAATATTCAACCCTTAAAAAAAAAAAAAAACCTGCCAGAACTTGGCCTCAGCCTCCCTCCCCCAGCAGAAAGGAGGCTTTATTTTGTTTTCTTAAATATTAACAGGAGAGGTGCAATCCTTCAAGGAGCCTGCAAGGAGGACTGCATCACTCCCAGCACCAAAAGAAAACATTCCACCTAAGCTTAAAACAAAAAATGCTGAACTCTCAGCTGCGAGTAACAGCATTTGTATTTATCTGGAAAGGGATGGCAAGTCTTTAATTATTAAACCAATTGCATTTAGCAGATGGTCAAAGAAAAGTACTTTTAAAAAGTTGCCCAGAGGGTTATAAAAACGAACAAGCTAAAACAGCTGCCAGCTGGTGCGTGAAATCAATAATGAGAAAACAAGTTCTACTGTATCTTTGTGTTCATTGTCTGGCTGAAGACAGCGAGGACAAGGGAAAGAGAACTTCACAAACCCTGTGAATGGCCTACGTAACTAATGAGAAAAAGACAAACATCTGAAGTTAGGTTGTAAGGGGGGAGATGGCGCGAGCAGTCTGCGCACCGCGAGGCGGGCACGGTGCGGGGCTGAGCCTGAGGCGCACGCCTGGCTGTCTGCACGCACCCAGCATCACTTGTGTCAGGGGCCTGGGAAAATCCAACATGCACTTTAGCAGCAAAAGCTCTTTAAGGCAAAACAACAATACAGAATTAGGCAAATATGCTTTCATCATTTTTCTTCAGTTGGCGTTCACCTCAACAAATAAAGAAACGGGCACGAAAATGATGAGCATGCTAAAAAGTTAGGTGGAAGCTTTTTCATACGTAAGTCTAAGTAAGTGCTATGTATCTAAGGGCATACAATGATGTTAAATCTCAGCCTCCCAAAGCCACTCACACCACTATCAGCAATTTTTACTCTTTAAATCCCACTTTAGGCTCTGAGTTGAAATTAAAATATTTTAAACCTTTCATTAAGCCTCTAGAACAAGACAGCAGAACCTCAGACAAAAACCAGGATTTTTCAGATGAGTTAAAAAAACCCACAAAGCAGCCCTTTTATCACTGCACTGCACAGAAACCTGAATACCTTGTACATAATCGACACAATGAGCAGATCATTCAGTAACAGATAATTTATTAGCTGAATACCTCATTTCATGGCCAGGGGCTGTCCCTGGCCAGCTGAAACCCTCCCTCTGGTTCAGCAAGCAAGCAGGCTTATTTTTAAGAGTCACCCTAGAGAATGATCAGTTACTTGATGAAGGAAGGAGGCTGAAGAGGGAAGCAGCCACATGCAGAAGGAAACAACACAAGAACCAAGGAAAGCACATTAGCTAAAATGTCAGCGGCAGATTATCGAGGTATTGCCATTTCCAAATGCAAACAAAATACGAGAAATTTTTAAAAAGATCCTTTGACGGTAAGACTTAAAGTCCACTGAACCACAGCACCTTACCGACTCGCCATGCATTTTCCCCCAGTGAAGGCTCATTGACAAAAAGAAAGAATAAGAAAGGTGGAATAAATTATTAATTGATGATCAAGACAGCTAAATAACTCAACACAAAAGCATTCCAAATGTTATTTTTAGCATATAAATAGTACACTCTGTTTTAACTTACATCAGCTGTTTTCTTTATCAGATTTTTATCTTAAGATGGAAACAGTACACACTGCTCTAACCCCCCTTCAGCTGTTATACTTTGTAGAACTTTATCTCAGCAAGTAAACGGGCCTCTGTGCTTGAACTCGCATCAGCTGTTTTTCTAGTTACCATTGACACGACATCTTGAAAAGTTCTCCTTTGCACACAAAGCCCCTGTGCCTGTATTAATGCATGGAAGTGATATTTCCTGTGGACATCCGGATGCAGACAAGGTAATTAGCATTATACTATTTGGTTTATGCAATGGAATGCTTTTCGTAATAAAAGAATTGGCTTTATTCCCATTCACGAGACAAACATTCACAAACTGGCTACACCATGTGCAGGTTGGTAGTGGTCTTGCACACATTCAATAATTACAACATACAGTTACATCCATTCTCACACGTAGTTGTTGGTCTGTATCTCGTGGTTCTTGTTTTTTAAATCACCTAGATTTGTAAACAAGGTTTATTTTCAGAAGCTCAATTTACCTTCTGTTATGTAAGTCCTGTATAAACAAAGTACAACCATCATTTTTTTTTTATCCTGCTGCTCAGCGAGGCTTACTTTCAATCACACAATATATAAAATGAAGATTGCTAGGACTGAGCATTAATTCTGCCTGTTCATTTATTTAAGAATCCTGAAATAAGCTCCTGAAACATTGCTTACAGCAGAACTGTAAACTAAAAGGCACTGGAATAATAAAGATAAGGCTGTCCCATTTAGAAAGGGAAATTTCTACATTCTTGGGTAAACAGAGTACTCTCATAAATCGAGCAATGCCTTTTAGTGCTGTCAGTGTGACTTGAGTCTAGATGGCCCATTGTGTTCCCTACGAAACTTAATTAAAATATTTACTGTAGATTGTTTTAGCAAGAATGATGGATAAATTTAACTCTTTTTAACAAAATATTTTGTTAAAAAGTATGTTTTGCACAAAGTTCCTTTTAATATCTGAATAAACACACTGCTTGTAAGGCAACTGAATCACAGTTTCCAGACTGCATTTAAATGCATGCAAAGATCATAAAATTTGTTCTTAGGTGTACTCTACAACTACAAAATTTATAGGAATCACTCAATCAAAACGTGCAGTATGCAACTCCCCATCATATCCTAATGCTGCTTGGTTGATTTCTTTTGTTTGCCACAAAAACAAGTGAGATGATATTCTGATCTACCTTCTTTGCATTTTTATCTAAAAAAATCACCATGTGGCACCCACTTTCTTGACTGGAGATCTGATCGAATGAAATACCATCTCAATCAGAAATCCCACCACCTGCATGTGGAACTTCCATTGGTATTCCCCATTAAACTCATCAGGCAGGATTGGGGTTTCAGGAATAAGATGGATTTAAGAAGAGAATGGGGAAAAGTACTGACCCAAGTAACGTAAAGCAAAATTATGGAATTGTTTCATGTCAGCTCCAGTTGTAAGTATGGGTTTTGGTTGGATTTTTTTGTTTGTTTGTTCTTAAACAGCCATTGGTTTGACAAACAATGAAAAAAAAAAAAATCAACGGTGATGCTGATTCCAGGCTAGAGTGAAGACAAGAACCCAACCGAAGTCCTTCAGCCACAACTAGCACACTTCTGGGCACACTCCTAAGAGAGCATGTACTGAAGAGACAGAATGGAAAAGTTCAGTCTTAACCCTGGAATGGTTCACACTAAGATATGGAGCACAGATAAAACATCATCGCTGCTGACATTTAGGTACGTTCTGCTGGGGGCTGCAACCTACAGATTCATTGCTTAGTAGTATATGATAGAACACTGAATATACAAGACTAGTATTTGAAAAGTGAT